>PVJL010009539.1:0-56215 GCA_004026885.1 Lyroderma lyra
TCTGCATTCGCAGCCTATCCAGACGCGCGGAGTCACTCGCTGCGAGGCCAAGGCGCGCGCTCCCCTCTTGCCCCCACACAGCCCCAAGTCGACTTCCTTCCACTGCGCGCGCGCTGTGTTAGTGGGAGTGCGCCCGCCAGGGTCACGTGAGAAGCTTAGTCCGCACTCTCTTGGGGGCAGCCATTTTCTTAAAGGGTGTTAAGCTAACGACCACTTCAGGGTAGTCGGGTGAGAAACGTAGGATGCTTTTGGGTCTAGTTATCGACTGTAGTGGTAAGAAAAGGCCTCTGTCACTCAGACCTAGCAGTGTCTAATTCAAGTATCCCTTACTTCCAGGTCCTCCAATTTGTCTCAATCTTTAGAACCGTTGATAAAGCAAGAGCAGAAGATAGGGCCTCGTCTTTTTAAAGATGTGCTCCAAGCGGCGAAGCCTAGAATGGAAGTCTTACGGAATGAAGTACGTTGGCGATATTGGAGTTCTGGTCCTTTAAGGCTGCGCGCCAAGGGGCGGGGTCTAGAGCGGAAGTTGTGAATCAGGGCCGAAGTACAGCTGATGAAGGGCGGAAGTCGAGTGTCTAATGCTGCAATCATGGCGCAGGAAGAAGTAGATGTTAGAGATTACAATTTGACTGAGGAGCACAAGGCGATCAAGGCCAAGTACCCTCCAGTCAATCGGAAGTACGAGTGTGAGTAGGTGGTTTGCTTCTCTCATCTCTCCTTGCCCGGTCTTCTGGCCTCGCTCTCCACTTTTCCCTTTGGTGCTTCAGGCATAATTCCATTTCTCCTTTTATTATAGTTACATTTGTAATCGTCGGGGAATGCTAAAGGAAAAAGCCACCTGGTCTGAGATTCGAGAAACCTGGACTACAGTTTTACCGTTCTTGAACTTTTTCCACATATGCCTAGTCACATTTATCTTGTGGGACTTAAACTAGTATATTAGGAGCTCCCTGGTGGTGTAGTGGCTTAAGGCTTCGGCGCTGGTGCTGTCAGAGCTGCAGTCTGGGTTCGATTCCCAGCCAGGGAGCTACCCACATACCAATAAATAAATAAATAAATAAAATTAAAAAAAACAAAACAAAAAAACTAGTATATTAATTCTAAACATAACCGTATTTTTAAGCGTTTGCGTGTTTGTCACCTCCATATATCAACAACAGTCGGATAGAGTGTGGCTAGATTAGAAGACTACGAAAGGTAATTCGGTGTTTTACCTGGAACTGTTGTTAGTAAAACGACCATTTATTAGGTTGGTGACTTTAGGCAAATTATATAACCTCTCCTTACATCTCATTTTCTTCATCTGAGGAAGAAGTGAGACAAATAGGAAAGTGTAGTGCACACTCTTAAGTTATATATAAATGTTAAGCTCTCATCCCTAAAGGGAGCTGTGGTTTGGGGAATCACAAATCGGACTTATTTCCCTGCTTGAAATTTTCATTCATTTTCCATTGCCCTCTGTATAGAAACCAACTATTTATCATAACTATGCTCTGTACTTTCTGGACCCTGAATATCTCTCACTTAAAAACAATTTTAAAAAGTATTTTTATTAGATCATATATGAGATTCAAAATTCAAAAAGTACAACAGGTATGCAGTGAAAAGTTTTTCTTTCATCTTTGATCCCACCTAGTCTTCCTCATTAGATCATTCATCTTTACCATTTTCTTATGTGTACATGCAACGATGCTCTAGCATTTATTAATTATTAAACCAATAATTTAACTTTATTAAACCAATTTCCAGTTGAAGGACATTTATACTATCTACTATTTCGCAATTAGACACAGTGCAGCAGTGAATATATTTGTACATCATTACTTTTGCACATGTCCAAATGTATTTGTAGAATGAATTTCTAAAAATTATATTGTTTTGTCAAAGGATATGTACATTTTTAACTTTGAAGTTATTGCCAAACTGCTGTCCACTGAGGTTGTGCCTATTCATAAGAGGGGTGTCCAGAAAGTATTCAGCCACGTAATATGAAAAATACAGGCATTTATGACTGGATTTTTTCCGGACAGCCCTCGTACACACATTAGCATTATATGAGTGTACCTCTTCACACTTTTACCAATTTACTGCTTTACTATACCTTTTGGTTTTTTCCAATTAAAATATCTTGTCAGGAATTCCCTGGTAGTGTAGTGGCTTAAGGCTTCGGCGCTGGAGCTGTCAATGCTGTGTGGCCTGGGTTTGTTTCCCAGCCAGGGAACTACCCACATACAAAAAAAAAAAAAAAAGAAAAAGAAAAAGAAAATATCTTGTCATACCAATTGCATTTCTTACTATAAGTGAGATAAAAGTGAGCTTGAACATATTTTAGTATTTTTGGAGTTATTTGTATTTCTCCTTTTGGGATATGTATATTCATTTTTTTCCAGAACTCTGTTGCTTTTTTTTGTTTTTTTAATTTATTGGGGTGACACTGATCAGCAAAAATTATGTAGAGTCCTGGGTGTACGGTTCTATATTACATCTTCTATGTGCTGTATTAAATGTTCATCACCCAGAGTCAGTTCTCTTTCCATCACCATATATTTGTGTCCCTGTCCCTTCTCTCCCACCTGCTCCCCCACTTACCCTCAGGTAATTACTAAATTATTGACTGTGTCCATGAGTTTTGTTTCTCTGTTGCTTTTGATTTTATGTTAACAATCAAACTAAATTTCTCCATCCCTTTTTCTTATTTTACCCACTTTCCATCCCATCTCTTCTCCCATCTTAAAGAAGTCCCTTTAACATTCTCGTAGTACTGGTTTGGTGGTGATGTATTTCTTTAACTTTTCCTTATCTGAGAAGCTCTTTCTCTGTCCTTCAATTTTGAATGCTAGCCTTGCTGGATACATTATTCTTGGTTGTAGATCCTTGGTTTTCATCATGTTGAATATTTTTTGCCTGTAAAGTTTCTGGTGAGAAAGCATCTGGGTGTCTCTTTATAAGTTACTACTTGCATTTCTCTTGATGTTTTTAGAATTTTCTCTTTTTCTTCAACTTTTGCCATTTTAATTATGATGTGTCTTGGTGTGTTCTTGTTTGGGATTGTCTTGTTTGGGATTCTCTGTACATCCTGGACTTGCATGTCTATTTCCTTTGCCAGGTTAGGAAAATTTTCAGTCGTTATTTCTTCAAATAATTTCTTTCTTTTTTTGGGGGGAGGGGTGGTGGTGGTTCCATTGCTGGGATCTAACCCAGGCTGCAGCATTGAGAGTGCCAAAGCCTAGCCACTACACCACTAGGAAACCCTCCTTCAAATAATTTCTTGATCCCTTGCTTTTCTTCTGTCCCTTCTGGCACACCTATTATTCTGATATTATTCATATGGTAAAACCCCAGAGGAATTTCAATCCGCTCTCATTTTTTTTTTTAATTATTATTATCTAACTGTTCTGACTGGGTGTTTTCTGTTGGCTTTTCCTGCAAATCACTGCTTTGTGCTTCTATTTTATGTAGTTTAGTGAGTGTTTTTTTTTTTTTTGTTTTTTTTTTTTGGTGATTCCCTGGCTGGGAATCAAACCCAGGCCACAGTGTTGAGAGTGCCGATGCCTAGCCACTATACCACCAGGGAACCCCAAGTGACTTTTATTCCTTTCTTCATTTCAGTTAATGTAGTCATTATCTCTATTGAGTCCTTTATAATGGTTTGTAAATTTTTGATGCTTGCTATCTCTCTGTTGAAATTATCATTCAGTTCCTTAAGAGTTTTTATAATTGTTGGCTTTGAGCTGTGTTTCTGATTGGTCATCTGTCCTCATCTCTTTATTTTGAGCTTCCTTTCTCTGGTTTCTCATTTTGGCAGCCTCTCTGGACCCTCCTGGCTGTGGTTTCTTTGGTGTTCGCTGCTGATACTAGGCAGGCGAGGTCTGTGGGGAAAGGGTGTTTGCGGCTCTGTTTTCTTTCTGTGGCTCCCTGAGTGGTAGGGCATTTGGGCGTGATTGCACCTTTCCGTTCTGGCTTTACCCCGCGTGTGGATTCTGCCTTGAGCTTGAGGTCAGTCTCATATGCTGGTCTTTCAAACTGTGCTGGGTGTGGGCTGAGAAATGCACGTGAAGCCCCCTCTCTCCTTCCCAGCCAGAGCTTTTGCACTGCATCTCCTCACCTCGCAGCTGCTCCCCCTCCTCTGGGAACCGGAGTGAAGTCTTGCTGCTGAGGTTTGTGGACCAATTTGCACCTTCTGGGGCCAAAGTGAGGTGGGTGCAGTATCTTACACGCCCGCCTCCGGGCCCCCTTTCCTCTGTCCCACAGACCAAGTGAGGCCCGGAGCGCTCTCCTGCTGCCTTCTTCCTCCTCCCTCCCCCACTGGTAGAGTTCCAAGTGGGAACCCATGCGGTGGCTGTGTCCCTGATCTTCCCTTTTCTTCTCCTTTGTTTAACCCTCTGCCTGCCTCCAAGTACCTTAATGCTATGAATGGGTTTCTTTCTTTTTCTTTTTTTTTTTTTGCTTTTTGGTATATGGGTAGCTCCCTGACCGGGAATCGAACCCAGGCCGCAGCGCTGACAGCGCTAACGCCGAAGCCTTAAGCCACTACACCATCAGGGAAGTCCCTCTTTCTTTCTTTCTTATGTGGGTAGTTCCCTGGCTGGGAATCGAACCCAGGCCGCAGTGTTGACAGCACCGAAGCCTAGCCACTACACCACCAGGGAATTCCCTGGATGGGTTTCTTACCTGTGATTGTACGTTGTGTAGAGGGTCCTTGGTTGAGGTATAGGTGTTTTATTAGTTGTAATCTCCAGAGGAGTTTTTTGGAGGTCCCTCTCGTGCCACCATTTTGTTGCCTTCAGTATATTCAGTATTCTTAACCCATTTTTTGATTGGGTTGTTAGTCTTTTTTACTATGCAGAAATTTATGTAGTGAAATTTATTAACCCTTTTTATGGCTTCTGGGATGTCATACATAGGAAGGTCTTACCCATTCTGTATAGTTACTGAAGTATAATAGGGGAGAATTTGCATATCATAAGTGGATTTTCACAAACTGAATACCATATAGCTAGACACGAGATCAATAAACAGAATTTTACAGCATCCCAGAAGCCTCTATCATGTTCCTTTCCAATCATCACCACTCTCTCTACTTCTCCATTAGTTTGATTTCTAACATCATAAATTAGCTTTGCCTCTTTTTGTACATTATATAAGTGGAATTATTATGTATTTCTTTTGTGTTCAGCTTTTTTTGTTCATATTCATGAGAACCATATTTTTGCTAATAGTGATAGATTGTTCCTTTTTTTTTTTTTTGAGAATTTTTATTAGTTTATTTGAACCAAAACTGACGTCAGTTGCGGAAAAGCAAGATCTCTAATGCTCCTCAGTTATAGATTTCTCTTGTTTCTAGTATTTATGTTTTTTGGTTTTTGTCTTTTTTAACATTTGAATCTTTTTTTTTTTTTTATCTTGGGGAGAGGGGAGAGGGTAAGAGGGAGAGGGGCGAGGAAGGGGAAATGGGGAGAACAAAATTTGAATCTTGAATACATCAGGATTAGGGTAAGGTTGAAATTGAGTATCTGGTTTAATTATTTTCCAGATGACTTACCAGACATTTTCACATTATTTAACAGTCTGTCTTTGCCCTTGTGATTGAAATTCAACAACTTTATCATATACAGAATTTCTCTACCTATATTTAGGTCTATAGTTAGACTTACTGTTCTATTCCTTTATTCTATCATTTCATGTGCCAGTGCCACAGTTTTAATTATTGGGGCTTTAGTCTATCTTTCAATATCTTGTAGGACAATCTTTCCCTCTTTCCCTCAGTATTTGCCACTTTCCTGCCATTCTTGCTTTTTAAAAACAGGAGTTCCCTGGTGGTGTAATGGCTAGGCTTCAGCACTGTCAACACCGCGACCTGAGTTCGATTCCCAGCCGGGGAACTACCAAAAAAAAAAAAAAAAAAAAGTAATTTCAAGAATCTTTAGGAGTTCCCTGGCCGTGTAGTGGCTTAAGGCTTCAGCACTGGCGCTGTCAGCGTTGTGGCCTGGGTTCGATTCCCGGCCAGGGAACTATCCACATACAAAAAAAGAAAAAAAAACAACAACTTTATTTTAGAAGTTCCAAATACATACAAAACTAGGGGAATAGTATGATGACTTTCATGTACACACCAGCCAGCTTCAGCTATTTTCAACTAACATCTTTTTTCATCAGCTCTACAGCTCATATTCCCCTTTAGGGGAGGGAAAAAAATCTTTTTCTTGTACTCCTGTAAATCTTAGGTTTATGTTAGCTGGGGCCCTGCAAATTAGACTGACAAAAGACAGATTAACTAGAGAATAGCAAACAAGTTTATTAACATGTGCATTGTTTATACACATAGAATTACTCAGTGATGAGTAACTCAAAGGGGTGGTTAGAACTTGAACTTATATAGCATCTTAATGGAAACAATAGCTTTGTAAAGAGGTGACAAATGAATAGCACTTTGCACTTCTAGGGCAGCAAATTGTGGGAAGTTGAACTTATGGGGGAACTAATGGAAGATAAGGGCTAGTTTAGTAAAGTTTATTATGTAAATTTGTCTGGTGCTGACTGGGTGATAAGGGTCTAGGGCAGGGGTATCCAATCTTTTGGCTTCCTTGGACCACATTGGAAGAAGAATTGTGCCACATATAAACTACACTAACATTAACAATTTAGCTGATGAGCTAAAAACAAAAAGTTGTAAAGAAAATCTCATAATGGTTTGTTGTTTCTTTGGAGGGGGGGTGATTCCCTGGCTGGGGATCAAACCCAGGCCGTGGCATTGAGAGCACCGAAGCCTAGCCACTACACCACCAGGGAACCCCCTCATAATGTTTTAAGTATTTGTGTTGGGCCGCATTCAAAGCCATCCTGGGCCGCAGGTTGGACATGCCTGTCCTAGGACTACACAGACCGCTCCCACCTCCACTCCCACCATCTATTACACTGCCTGCTTGAGAAAGCTCTACACTGATGGAATTTACTGTTTGTTCTGGCCAGCACTGGACCATAGATAGGCCCTTGACCTCCCTTTCTTAGAGCATTTACCAAAAAGGGATTACATTGTGAATATTTATCTCTTAGAGCTCAGAAGTTCCTTTCTCAAGGATTCAAGAATCATTCCTTTCAAATATAATCATCAGGAAGGACTCTCAGTTTCTGTGGGAGGATAGAATCCTAATGTAGATAACTTCTCAGCTAACTTACAAACACTTCGGGGCTAATCGAATTTACACTGTCCAACCTTCTGTGATTTTTCACTTGTTTCTACTGAGCTCCCTTCACCTCTTCCCATCAATAATTCTCTCTTTAAAAAGTCCTAGGAACATGGCCTCATGCTGCTGGAAGCCATGCTCAAGTTTGGTCAGGTCTCTTAGTGCAAGGTTTGGATGGGATTATGTACTGAGTTCTGTAGTTTTCACTTAATGTTTTTGAGATTCGTGTTAATACAATATCAATAATTCATGCTTTTTTATTGCTGAGTAGTATTGCATTATATTCCTCTGTTTATCTGTTCTCTTGACAGATATTGGGGTTTTTTTTGTTTTTTATATGGGTAGTTCCCTGGCTGGGAATCAAACCCAGGCTGCAGCATTGACAACACCGAAGCAGACATTGGGTTTTTAATTTGGGAGAATAAAATTGCTGTGAACATTATTTTATGTCTTTTTGTGGCACATGCTTTCATTTCTCTAAGGTTAATACTAGTTACTTTTTTTTCACTTGTCATCAAGCCTAAAAGTGCCTAAAATGTATTAAAGTCCTCAGTAATATTTTTTTTTGAAAATATAGAAAAGTTAATTAATAACAGAAAGTACACTCCAAGACTTGGAGTGGGCTGACCCAAGAGTGGGAAGCAGACTCCCTTATATTGTTTGAGGTTTTTTATACCCATCAGTGGAAGTTTCTAATTTTTTTGAAAGAAACAAAGCTACATAATAGCAGAGTTCTGGGAAGCAGGACTTATGGTCTATGGTCGGATAAGTGGAGCTATTTCCTCCATCTTGCATTTCTCTGATCATCTTATCTTTCCCATTTGATTTGGTAGCTTTCAGTAATATTTTTGAGTGAATTGGAAAAGAGTTTGAACCTTGAGTGCTACAAGATGATGTGTTATGGTATAAAGTGCACTAAATTGGGACTCAGAAAATCACAATTGTAGTCCTGAACAAGTCACACAGTCTCTCTGGATTTCAAGTTTCTTCTTGTAAGTGAAGGGATTATGTTAAATGATCTCCAAGACTTCCTTCTAGCCCAAATATTCTATGATCCTAAGTGGAAAGAATTGACTCTGGAATGTTGAGATAACAGATCCAATGGGAGCTTGTTTGCTGTTACTGGTGTTCCTGTGAGAATATCAGGAAAAAGTTCATAATACATATTGTAGAGTTTACTTTCTAAAACTGTTATCAGCCAGGGATATTATCAAGGAGTACTTCAAATGCAAGAAATTCACAAATAAAAAATTTGGCTTTTGTTTCGAAAACTAAAGAACTTTTTTTCCCCTAGGATTTGGCTAGCTGTTCATGAAAAGGTGAAACAGAAATCTGGGATTTTATATCTTTGATTATGATAGAGTTCCCTAGAATTTTGATTATTCACACAATGGATATTTAGAAAATCTACCGATTTGTTTTTGTTGTGGAAAAGTATTAATGTCAGGAAATGACATTTGTTAATTGAGAAACTATTATGTATCAAACACTTTTTAGGTCATTTAGAAGACTGTGGCCCTGCTGCCTTTCAGAAATTGTCATTCTTTTAAATATAAATCTTGGCTTTAAAAAAAATTAGCCCTTTAGCATTAAAATGGGAATATTATGATATTATTAGTTTGATAGCCATTTTAAAATATGTTTTAACAGAATAACAACTATAAAGCTTAGGAGAAATTTAAAAAATTAAAAATAATCCTTAACAAAGTAATTAACATTAGTGTAAAAGTGTATGGGAGTTCCCTGATGGTGTAGTGGCTTAAGGCTTCAGCGTTGATGCTGTCAGCGCTGCGGCCTGGGTTCGATTCCCAGCCAGGGAGCTACCCACATACCAAAAAGCAAAAAAAAAAAAAGTGTAGCATGCCCACATTTTCTCTCCAAGGCTGATGTTCTTAATAATTAACTAGAGTTCTTGTGATTAGCAAATCTACTTATAAGTGTTTTTCTGCTTTCTCCCTCAGATTTGGATCATACAGCGGATGTCCAGTGAGTATAACTGGAGTTTATGCCTTTGAAACAATGTGCTTAAATAGGAAAGCTGATGTTTTAATCTTGATATACCCCCACTTTTAATTTTTCTCCTAGCTTGATTCCTGTAGAACATGAAAATGATGGTTTAAGGGTCTCTAGTTTCAGAGCCATTAAATTGATTTTAGGCCTTCGGTTTTGTATTTATTATATTAATTTTCGGGAGTTCCTTGGTGGTGGTGTGACTAGGCTTTGGCGCTCTCAACGCTGTGGCCTGGGTTTGATTCCTGGCCTGGGTTTGATTCCCAGCCAGGGGACTACCACACACACAAAAAAAGATGTTTAATTTTATTTTGACTTTGCTGTCAGGTTTTCTCTTTGCAGTGGATCATATGACACAGGGCATGAATGTATTTCTTTAGGTTACATGCATGGGGAGATACTCTGGAGGAAGCATTCGAACAATGTGCAATGGCCATGTTTGGTTACATGACAGATACTGGCACTGTGGAGCCCCTACAAACAATGGAAGTAGAAACCCAAGGTAACCAATTTATTTACAAGGAAGAGATTGTTATACAAATGTGCAGTATTCTACATAATTTCAGTATATATATAATTTTTTTGTTTGTTTGTTTGTTTGTTTGTTTGTAGTATGTGGCTAGTTCCCTGGCTGGGAATTGAACCCAGGTCGCAGCGTTGACAGTGCCAGCGCCAAAGCCTTAAGCCACTATACTACCAGGGAACTCCCAGTATAGTTTCATAAGAACAAAATTGATTATGAGCCTGTTCTTCCTTTCAACTTCCCTAAGAAATTCATTGCATTTTTAAATTCAAATAAGTTTTTAGAGACGAAATTATTAAACATTATACTATTATGGTTTTCTTTGGGGGTTTTTTGGTGGTGGTGGGGTAGTTCCCTGGCTCGGAAACAAACATTATGGTTTTCTTTGATGCTGTGTAGGTGATGACTTGCAGTCTCTTCTGTTTCACTTTTTGGATGAGTGGCTTTATAAGTTCAGTGCTGATGAATTCTTCATACCCCGGGTAAGCAAGGGTTTTTCTTTTTTACTGAATAAATGAGTTATTTGTTCATCTTTTAAACTAGAACAAGTGATTCAAAGTAAAACATGTGATAAGAAACCAAACCATACAGATATGTAAGATGCTATTGATTTGCAGAGATTATAATGACCAGAGACCCTTTTTGGTTAACCTGAGTTTGCTTAAGTATATGCCATTTATATTTAGATCTTTTATTATATACTTGTCATTATTAGGATTGTGTGATAAGAATGCACCAACTGTCTGTCTTCATCCACACTTTTGATGTCTCTTGAATTTGAGCTATATATATATATGTTCATTTATATGTTTCTTTTGTCCTGTTTGAAATTTAGCAGCTCTGCCATATTGGCCTAAGGTAAAAAATTAGTGCTTTTAGTTTTCCTTAATGTGAAAAAAAGAAAAGCTAGAGGGAGATTGCTGTTGCCATTAACTTTTAGAAGGGAACACGTCTCCAACACTGTTGTTACCTAGGACACATGGAGCTCCTTTGCTTCCGTAATTCTTCCATTCTCTCCTTTACCAGCTCCATTGCATATATTCTTCCAACTGGGTCATTCATCCTACAAAGTTCTAGTGCCCACAATATTACATAAAAATAGGCTGACATTTCTGTCAATATACCTCAATAAAGCTAAAAAAAATGAAAATAATTGAAATCTTTTATCATCTTCCTCTATCTTACAGGAAAACTCTTTTGACTCATATTTTTAGATTGTACATTTTCAAGAATACCTTCCCTGAATATGTAAGAAAAATACCATTTCCTTGAAATATTTTTAGTTTGTTCTATTTTAATTAATATTTTAATTTTCTTTGCATCTTAGAAGTTGTATGATGTTACCTAGAAAAGGTAATACTCTAGACACGTTTTTGGTACATGGATTGAACTGAACATTTTTTTTTAATTAAAATTTTTTTTTCCTCTTTAGGAAGTGAAAGTGCTTAGTATTGATCAAAGAAATTTCAAATTACGGTCAATTGGGTAAGTTTGAAAATCTTTTAAGTAGCAAGTCATGAGAGATGTTAAGTTACACTCTTCACTGAACTTAGCAGGCAGGAAGACAGAGAAGTCAGAGGACCAGCTGCACCCCATTAGGCCTTTGCAGGTTAAGCTTTGTGAGACACCTAGGAGCCAGAGCTCACCTCAGCTTTGGAGGACCAGAAACTTGTCAGAATAAAGTTGAAAAAAGAAAAAAAAAAGAATAAAGTTGATTTGAGTTGTTAAACCGGATTCCCAATTTGTTGATATTTTTTAGCACAAAAAATATATAATTGCTAGATGGCACAGATACTTGCATAAAGCCTAGCTTGGCAATGAGAAAGATAGATTCATCCTTTCTTATAGATCCTCACACCTGGACTCCATTCAAACCAGTTCCTTCTATTAAGAAATGATACTTTCCTTCCAGAGATTGCAAACACTTGATTAGATCACTTTGATTGGACTTGGTGTTTCTCAATATCTTTAGTCACTCAATGATTTCTTTTAGGTTATTTCTATATAAAGCTTATCTTTTACATTTTATGTTGAATTTTATTGTTTGTTTGTTTGTTTGTTTTTATAAAATGAGGTCTTTTATTATCTCCCTTTCCTTTTTAGTATGGGTATGGAAACAGGCTTGTCCAAGAATACTTAGCTAATAAATAGTTGAACTGAATTTTAAAACTTTGCTTTTTTTACTACTACTGCTTCTTCTACTGTGATTTTCAGCTACATTAGTGTTGAAGGGAGAGAGGATATTTAGGCCAAGTTGTAGGAGAGTACTTTCTAGGGCCTTCCATATACAGACCATGGACATTTTTTGGAAACTTATAAAATGCAAACTATCTTCAGACCTCATTACAGAATCCAGTATTTTGGTTTTATGTGGTATACTCAGACAGGCTTTCTCTAGTGGGAGATAGTATTTATTTAGTTCTACAGCCTTGAGTACAGTGAAAATTTTGAATATGTTACTGTATTATGAAACCATATTCATTTAACAGTGTCTACTGACAATCTGCCTATGCACACTATACTAGGGCACCTTTTTTAGAGCAACTATCAACCTTGTCAAAATGACTGATACATAAGTCCCTCAATAGCTGTATCTGCTAGCAATCAAAGTGAAATTTATAGCTTCTTACCCCTCCACATCTCATGGCTTTCTAGTATCGTAACTACATTTGTAAGCTTATTTTAAAATATGTAAAGCAAGAACACATATTGAATCTTGTAAATCTTAATCTTATTTTAATTTTCCTTCCCAAGGTGGGGAGAAAAATTCTCATTGTCCAAGCACCCTCAGGTATGTTTTTAATTAAACACATTTGATTGATTGATTGCTTGATTGATTGATTTGGGGGGTAGTTTCCTGGCTGGGAATTGAACCCAGGCCTCATGCAGCATTGAGAGCACTGAAGCCTAGCCACTACACCACTAGGGAACCCCCTAAACACATTTTATAGTTCTCTACTATAAAGTCAGTACACGAGGTTGGACAATTAATTTCGGGAACTCATCCTAGAAAAAGTACTTACGTATCTCATTGCTGAATATCACTACAGTCACCTTTGAAGAACTCCCCTTGGGAAGCTATGCACTGAAACCAGCACTGAGTCCACCCTTCAAAGCAGTTTTAGGGGGGCTCCCTGGTGGTGCAGTGGCTAGGCTTCGGCACGCTCACCACCGCGGCCTGGGTTCAAGCCCCACTCAGGGAACCAACCAAAGCAGCTTTGGAACTCTTTTTCTAGAATGACCACCAGAGCTGTCGTCACCCCCAAAATCTGACAAGTTTGCAAACTTGCCATTGTGCTTTTACTTGGGCAGCACTGTACAAACAGCTGAGTAAGGTGTCATAATCTTGGCAAGGTACGACAACAACTCTGATGGCCATTCCAGAAAAATAGTTCCAAAACTGCTTTGAAAGGTGGACTAGGCGCTCACGTTGGTGCATAGCTTCCCATGGGGAGTACTTCGAAGGTGACCATAGTGATATTCAGCAATGAGGTATGTAGCACTTTTTCTAGGATGAGTTCGCAAAAATTAATTGTCCAACCTCGTATACAGCAATAAACTTCAATAAGTTTTAATAAATTGGCATAAAGTGGTAAGTTTTTATCAGATGTCTCTGATCTGTCTGGACATATTATGTTAAAGCACTGTGATTTCACACATCTGATTTGGTGGATGAGAGTCAGCACTTGGGTTTTAGGGTCAGGTTTGTTACTAATTGTGGGACGTAAGTCCCTTTGCCTTTTCAGGTTTTGATTTCTTCTGTAATGAAGGTTTTGGACTAGATGTTCTCTAAAGAACCTTCTGCCTTCTGTGTTTTTCTAAATTTTGTGTTTGCTGACCTGTATGGCTTTACTCTGTTAGTAGAATCTATTGGAATAGGGGTAGGTAAATTTTCGCTATAGAGGGTCAGATAATGTTTTAAGCAGAGTGATGGTAGAGCAGCACTACTCAACTCTTCTAATACTACAGCAGCCATTGATAATAAATACATAAATGAATGAATGTGGCTGTGTTCTAATAAAACTTTATGCACATTGAAATTTGAATTTCATACCATTTCCAATTTTCATGAAATAATATTTTTTTTACTTCTTTTTTTCCATTTAGAAATTTAGAAACCATTCTTAGTTGGTGGAGCTGTACAAAAACAGGTGGCAGGCAGGATTTGGCCTGTAGTTTGCTCCATCCCTGTGAAAGGTCTGGGAAGCCTAAATTAGTTGGAGGTGACTGAGAAATCTTGGTTGCTTCAAACAAATGCAGTATCATTTCTTCAACCATGATACAATGAATTAAAGCCTGGTGAGGGAGCCTCAGGAGAGAGAAGCATAAAAGAAAGAGAAAATGGGGGCAGGGGGCATGTGAATTGAAAACAAATTCTTTTTATAATACAAATGACACAGTGGAATTTCTTTTGAACATATGTTTGAGATGCCTATTAGACATCCAAATGGAGATGTCACATAATAGACATTTGTCTATTGGATGCCTTGTTCAGCAGATAGATGTATCTCAAAATATAAATTTGGGAGTCATCATTTAATAGATGATATTTATAGCTGTGGGACTGGATAAGATTGGCAAGGAGGAAGACTAAGAGAGAGAATTGAGCCTTGGGTCACTAAGTTTGGAAGAGAAGGAGCCACAAAGGAAAAGCAGGAGAGCCTCGTGACAGGGAGCAAGAGAAAAGGGGTACCCTCCAAGCCTAATGCTCCTGAGGCTGCTTAGAGGTTGTGAAAGAATTGAGAATTAACCATGGATTTTCTAATCAGTGAATGATGTGTGTAATATCTGGGTGGGTCAAAGAGGGAATGAGAAGTGGGAAAGTAGAGGCAGTACATTGAGACAGTTCTTTTGAAGAGTTGCAGAAAAGGAAAAACCGATAAACAGTAATAGCCAGAGAGGGATGTGGCTACTAAGGAAGTTTTTGTTTTGTCTTATTTTACTTAGCTGGTTTTGTGGCACAATTGTATGCTAAGTCAAAATGATCTAGGAAATTGGGAAAATTTATCATGCTGGAGATGGAGAGAATAATTTCAGAGCAAAGACCTTAAGTTGGTAAGGGGGTTTGTGTGTGGGATATAATTTTTTTTTAATGAGTTTCTTCTTGTTTTTTTTGTTTTTTTTTTTTTTTTTTTTGGTATGTGGGTAGATCCCTGGCTGGGACTTGAACCCAGGCCACAGCATTGACAGCACTGAAGCCTTAAGCCACTACACCACCAGGGAACTCCCAAGGGATAGAATATTGAAGCAGAAAAGTTGGCCTTCTGATAACAGCAGGGACTGGCCAGTCATTACAAGGGGAAAGGCTAATGTGAATATAGAGTCAATAGGATGATAGATTTAATGGGAGGGAAGATGACTCATTTCTTATGGATTGCTTTTGTTTTCTCTAGAAAGCAGTTGATTAAGAGTGAGAATGAGGGAGGGAGGCTTAAAGGTAGATGTGAAATTACTGCTGCAGAGAGTGAGAAAATGAATTTAGTGGTAAATGTAGGCTTACTAGTCAGTGCTGAGTGCCCTTTTGAGATTTGTGGAGAGACATTTAAGGTGATACCAATTAGCATGTTGTGTGCTGCCACAGGCATAAAGTTGAATTTGATTTAGGCTGTGGTTTCGCCAGGTGATCATGGCAGAAGGGGTGAAACAATGGCAGCTGCCATTCAAATCCATCTGTGAAATCTTCAAATTTCTTTTGTGCTGTAGAGCTAGCAAATGCCAGGCACCTATTTCTGATACATTTTGTGGTACATGATATTATTGTACTTCCTAGAACTAGAAGCAACCAAGAGAACATCAAATCCTGGGCTCTAAACTGGGGCAGGTAGGAGGGAGTGTCATGTATCAGAAACGTGGAGACAGAAGAACCCTACCAGGTAAAGTGAGTATTGGCAGCTGAGGAAAAGAGAACAGGCTGAGTTTATAAGGCCCAGATTAGATTGCAAGGAGAAAGTGTTGAGAAGGAGCAAACAGTAGGAAAATTTTTTGTTCTTTGATTCAGCCTATTTGATGAATGAAAAAGCTGATGCTTGAAGAGGTCAGACAGCTTCCATATCCAGGTGGAAACAAAGCCAAGATTAGAGTTCCATCTCCTAACTCCAGCTCAGTGCTCTTTCTGCTGTGTACATGTTTTTAGTGGATAAGTGTATAATGGTATACTAATTTGATAACTAATTGTTTTATGTGAGGTTTTTTAGTTTTTCAGAATATTAAAAATTTGACTTTTTACCAGTTGTTGCTAGAATTAATAATTCTGATTTCAGTGTCCTTTTTTTCCTATTTTTTTTTCTCTAACCCCAACTTTAGGGAACCGAAGTCAAAGCAATAACATATTCAGCAATGCAGATTTATAATAAAGAGAAGTCAGAAGTTTTTGTGATCATTGACATTTAAGATATGGAAAAAAAAAAGACTCCCATGAAGAACTGTTTTTCTTTTTCTTTTGAGAAGATACCATGATATAAATTATACAGTATCTGATAATATATGGAGGTTTGCAGAACAAATTTTTAACTCAAAGTATGACTTTTAGAAATGGAAAATCAAGGCACATCTTTGGTGTGTAAATGAAACATTCAAGCATTAAAGAATTCTTCGGGTGGCAAGTATGGTTCCTCATTTATTAATTCCCTGCTGTAGCAGCAGGTGGCTCACACCTTCCCAACGAAATGCCTCCCCTCCAGCCTGGTCCCAAAAGGGATCATTGATGTTAGCAGCAGCCCAAGAGACTGAAGGCTCCGTGCTCTTATTGAATACAGTTTAGGGAGAAAATTTTAATTTGAGAAATCCTAAAATCAGAATTTTGCTTTTCCTCCGCATTAATTCAGACATATACTTTGTATATGTACATTAAAAGAGGTTGTATTTTAGATTGTTGTGGGATAGAATCAACCTGTATTACAGTTGGTTTTCTTAGAAGAAATAATTGTAGTTGAACAACTAGAAGACTTCTGTCTAGAAAGAGCCCTGATTTTCTCTCTCACTTTTTTTAAGTATTGATGATGTATTGACACTTTCCTTTTTCCTAAGAAAAATTCCATCCCCTTACAAATGGACCCTTCTAATTTAATGTAATTTTATATTAAAGCCAGTATATTTATACACTTAGAGAAGAAAAGGAGAATTTTAAAAAATTTTTTTGATTTTTAAAAACTACCTCAACTCTTCATTTTTAAGGAGACAGGGTCAGGAAAACAACTTTAAAATGATCTGAACTTTTATTTTTCTTTTTTATCTTATTTTCCCTGGCTGGGAATCGAACCCAGGCCGCAGCATTGACAGAGCCAAAGCCTAGCCACTACACCACCAGGGAACTCCCTGATCTGAACTTTTCAAAGTAGATAACTTTTAGAAAATGAAACTGCTTGGGTTTGATTTGCAACATTATTCTTTTCTTTTAATTGAGGTATTCTTTCTTGTGATACAAGAGTTTGCAGAGTTGCTATTTATTCACACGTACAAGATTGCCACTGGGTGGTGCCAAGTATCATTATAGTACGCTGAAGTTGACCTAAAAAGAGACTGGGAGTTTTCGAAGTGTTCTCTCTGAGCACTACATTATTTTTCTCTGAGTATTAAACAGAAAGTAGCTGGGTAATGAAGGCTAGGCCAGGAGCTCTTGGTTTGAATAGTAGCTCTTCAAATGAATATATAGCGGGATCACTGGGGTAGTGCTTCTTAATCTTTAATCTCAGGCACATTTTGTAGATTTAAATTTTAGCCCTCCAAGCAAAAAAGTGTCTAGAAGAACCAATTTACTTTTTGTTAGGATGAGTTTCCAGGCTGAGATGGGCTCTTTTTTTTTCACGGGCCCCTGTGTACATCATGGGCTACTTGGGGTTGATGCAGTGGGAGAGCTGAATCCAGAGTAAGAAGACCTCTTGGGATGAATTCAATCGAGTAGGGTATAAACTTGACTAGGAAGAAAAGCACAGCCATGTTTCTTACCATCAGTGCTGTGTCATGGGTTTGGTAAAAACAAGTCAGATGTAATTAGGCAATACAAATTAGGTTTCTTTTAAATTAATTTTAAAAATTAATTTCATTAAAAAATACTTTTTTAGTTTGTTTTAAAATAAGCCAAAGTGAAAATATTAGGTAGAAGGAAAATGAATGTTAGTTACCCTTTATATGTCAAGTTAACATTGTTTTCTCTTCTTTTTTTGCCCATGATATACACTTTTTTAAAATTATGTTTTTATTAAAATATAATTGGTATACAGATGTCCCCAGCTTTCCTAGGATAGTTCAGAATCTTCTTTGTAAACGAAGAGAAAGGTAGTAATCTTAGAATTATACACAATGCTGTCTTCTCCATGTATAAGTTAAACATTGAATTTAAACACTATGGTTCTAACATTTTTCTTTGGGGGGCAGAGTAGCCACTAGCACAAATTGGAGCCAGATCACTGGGGTTCAAATCCTGGTTCTGCCACTTACTAATTGTCTACTTTGGACATGGTGCTTAACCTCTTTGTGCCTTAATTTCCTCATTTTAAGGGATGATGTTAGTATTTGCAAGGTTGTTGAGAAGATTAAATAAACATATATACATAAAGCTGTTAGGACATAGCCTGACATACAGTAAATGCTCAGTGAATGAGGGCTAAAATTATTGGGGCAAAAATAAATGCTAATAGCTTCCTTACTTTTCTCCTTAATTTTTAAAACGTCCACAGTACTTTGTTAGGTGGTTAGGTGGTGTGGCCAACCTGAAGACAACCCTGGTAGTCAGTGCCATTCTGCCAGCGTCTCTGATGATTAAGAAGAGCAAGCAAAGCCACTCCTTTCTGCTTCTCCCTCTCCTCTTTCTCTACTCCCAGTCTGTGCTGTATTGAGTTATTATTTATTATTATTTTTTTTTTTTTGGTATTTGGATAGTTACCTGGCCAGGAATTGAACCTAGGCCACAGCGCTGACAGTGCCAGCGACGAAGCCTTAAGCCACTATACCACCAGAGAACTCCTTTTTTGTTGTGGTTTTTTTTTTTGTATGTGGGTAGTTTCTGGGCTGGAAATCAAACCGGGTCGCAGCATTGACAGCGCCAGCGCTGAAGCCTTAAGCCACTACAACACCGGGAACTCCCGAGTTTTGTTTTCTAACATCCGGGTTGAGCATCTGTTTTCAAAAGCTGTGTCCATTCCCTTATGCCAAACCAATTGCCCTTCTAAGGGCTAGATCACATCGAGAAGAAAGATGAACAGATAATTGGACAATTTTGTTTCTACCTTTATCATTGTCCCCGTGGCCTCTCCAGTGCAGCCCACCCACGGTTACCCACAAGCAAACATCAATACCACATGACTCACTAGTTTTTACTTTTGAAGTTTTACCTAGATTCTTTTTCTGTTTTCGTAACAACTTTATTGAGGTGAATTCACATACCATACAATTGTCCCATTTAAAGTGTACAATTCAGTAGCTTTTAGTATACTGAGTTATTCAGCCATCACCACAATCAATTTTAGAACATTTTTCTCCTAAAAGAAACCCACTATTAAGCAGCCATCTCTCCCATTCCTTTTTACCACATTAAGCCTCAGGCTCTAACCATCCACTCACCTTTCTGAGCTGTAGATCTATTCTGTTGCCCAGATTCTTAACCTGCCAATCTTGTTCTTTTTCAGTTTAACAGGAAACTGACCTCATAGAAGCTGTTTGGACTTACCCACCTGCTTGATTCCTGCTTTGCTGGGTCTTCTCTGTTCCAATGAGATAGCATTTTAAATTTATGGATACATTGCTGCATAAAGTTTCTTGAGTCAATATATGTAGTAGTCACAACTCCCCTGCAGGCACCTTAAGGAGCAAAGGAATTGGCTTCCAGTTTATGTACCTTTGAACTTTCCATCTTTCAGTGGTCTGTTTTCAGTGACACCTAATCCAGGTCTTCCCAATTCTAAGGCCCCTGATGACATGCTCCTTAGGGAGAGATCTTTAATGTCATGTTTTCATATCCAAATTCCAGGTTCCTTATTTTTACAAATAGCACCCTATCCTTTCACACCCCAGACTGGTGTTGAATTCCTCTTACACTTCCATTCCCTGCACTCTTTAGCAGTTTTCCCTAATTATATCGATGAACTCTATTTCCTTTCATTGTGTCTCCTAATTGGTTGTCCTTTCCATCTAAAAGGCATTGCTTAAAATCATCCTTTAAAAAATTACCAGTAGAGGTTATTTGCATTTGGATTAAGGGCCATTTTCGTACCTGTATTCGTTTTTATGCAAAAACAAAATTAATAAATGCGATACTATGTCTACCCAAATGGTCTGAATTCCATCTAGGGAATTGGGTGGTTGGAAGAGATTGCAGGTGGTAGATAATAAGATACTTGTTGAAGGGATAAATGGATGTACTTCTGGCACTTTGTACTTTTACCTCACATTATTGGCCATATGTATGTCTCCCCAGCTGGAGTATAAAGTTCCTCCAGGATTTCATTTCATTCCTCTTCCTGCATATGATAGGAGTTCCTGAAGTCCTTATAAATGCTATATATTTTATGTAGTGTGATATATATAAAATGTAAAGGTAAAAGCTAAATCCTCTTTCAGTTTACTTTGTGAAACTTCCTCTCTGTTCTTGGCCAAGTCTTTTCACCACTGTATAAGCCTCATTTTCTTCCTCTGACATAATAGTACTAACCTCACGTGGCTGTCAGGATAAAATATTTGTTGCTCAGTGTTTCCCTTAAAAGAGTTGTGACTCCTTCAGAAAGAGAGGAAGGGAGGGGAAAGGAGGAAAGAAAAAGAGAAAAGACAGGGACTTGCGTAAACGAGAGTATCACCGAGGTGCCCCGGCCGAATCGTTAATCCGTTACGGAAGAGTGAGTCCTCTCCGACTGCGGTCCAGGCTCCGCCCTAGTGCCTTTTCTCGTCTCCTATTGGCTTGGTCTGGTCAGCCTCTCCTATTGGCTGAGGCTCTGGCCAGCCGGGCCCACGTCCTAGCAGCAAGACCCAGGGCGCTGTGTGAGGGGAGGAGGGTGCGGCGCGCGGGAGACTTCGGAGACTCCCAAAGCAATGAAGCGCTTTTTCACACAAGACCACGATATAGTAACCGCGAGTCAGGACAAGATAGACTAGCTCTCTCCCGGCAATAAGGCGACAGTTTTAGGCACCAGTAGGTATCCGCTGCGTGAGCTCGAATCTCCGCGGCGCTCGAAATCGTGGGTGGCTTTAGTGCTCAAACCTCAAGTTTCCTCTTAAACAGGGACGGCGCGAATGCCTACCTCAGCTAGGATCTGGAAGCCCTCGGCGAACGTACGCTCTTTGCTGGGGGCCCGTTATGAACCACAGAAAATTTCTATTCAAACCCCCACGTCCCACCCTAGGGATCCTGACATTAGCGTTATGGATGTCTGGTAGGTCGGGGACCTCTTCAAGGGTCTCGCTGCGGGTGTAGTCCTTCCTGATAATATAAAAAGGCACGCTGGTCACCCTCCTGAGCGCAAATAAATGTCGCAGCTGGTTAGGGGGAAAAAACAACTCGGGCTTTCATTTTTTTAATATGGCCCCAAAATACTGGAGTGTCTCTGGCCAAGCTTACAGGCATCGTTTTCCACTGCTGTATTACTTGTATTTTCTCCTCGAAGGGAGAAAAAGTTTTGTCGACTCAAGTACCCAACAAACGACACATACCTACATTTTACCTTAGCATTTAACCTTTTTGAATTATGCAAGAACGTGCCACTTCATCATTGGAATTTTTTTTTTTACTAGGAGACTAAGCAAAGGAGTGTCTCTATATAGACTACTGCTGAAGGGACATCCTTGTGTTTGAACAGCAAACATAACCTTAAACATGGGAAGAAGGATGGTCTCTACTCAAAAGTCATTTCAAGATATTTAAAAAAAAAAATTTTTTTTTTAATGACAATTCTTGAAGTAAAGCTAAGAAATTTTTGTTTCCAAATTTATTCAGTCTCCTTTAACACATCTTAGTATTGGGTACTGTTTCTCTAGTGTGACTTTCAACTTGAATAAAAAAATAATTGAATTCAATGATGGAATTCTCATATGTATCAATTAAGGGCCACAGTGCTTGAAGTGCTCTGGTTCCTTTTTTAAAAGCAAAGGAAACATTAAAGCTTTCAAAATTTCAGGATATAGTATTTCAGTCATATATCCCTAATACAGTTCTTTTATTAGTCTGAAGTACCATGTGAATTCCCAGAATGCAACACCCATAATCAAATAAAATGCAAAGCGTCCCCAAGTAAAAATGGGCTATTTTAAGATTAAACTTTTAGTTTTCATATTATTTGTCCCTAAGAAAAACTTTAGTTAAGGGAACATACACAGTTATCTTGAAATTTTACAAAATTAGTATTTTTCTTGAACTGGACATCCATATTTTTAAAATTTTTTCCTTAATAATAGGATTGAGAAGGTCAAATGGCCTGACTGCATCTATATGGGGAAGACAGAGGGAAACCTTGAATAGGGCACCTATTTTGCACATAAAAAATGCTAGTAAGATTTTTGAAAGTACTTACGCCCAGGATCCATCTGCCAGAGATTCTGATTTGCCTAAGCATCTGTATTGCTTAAAACTCCGCAAATGATTCTGATGTGCAGCCAAAATTGAGAACTATGGTCTATGCAGAAATGTTCCATTATTTTTTTCCTTATGGGCTTAATAAAAATAAGTTACTCTTTAATAAAGAAATTAAGTAATTGTAAATAATATCAACAAGGAATTAAAATATTTTCCTAATGAGAAAATCAAGTTAACTGTATTGGATTTGTGTATCTAGAAATCTGCAAGAGTGAAGGAAAGTGTAATAAATTATTGGCTCTACTTTACAAGCTGTAGTCAATGTAATAATGTTTGCAAATGATCAAATCAAGTCCAAATGTAAAGAGGTGACTGGCATTACCCTGGTCACTATTTTCCTATGCCCATCTAAAGGTGATAAAATATCCAATAGTTTTTGCTGGTGTGAAAAAACAAAAAGAGATAAGAAAAGTGTTTACCATGCTATTTAAGTACCTTTCAAAATATTTTGCCTTTAAAAGTTGAGTCCCTTGGCTTCCTTTCTGTATGATTCATTACTTATTAATATACTGACTTTCTGTTGGCATTTAATACAAGTTCTGTAGGGAGAGAGCTTACATGTTAGAAAACGAAGTTTATAGATCCTTTGTGGATTCCATGTTTCTGATATATTCATGGCTACATTAGCATGAATAGTTAAACTCTTCTATCAAAATAAAATATTTACAACAAATTGACAATGCACTGTGGAATTGTATGCCTGAAACCTATGTAATCCTTGCTAACAGATGTCATCCCAATAAGTCTAACAATAAAAATGAATTTAAAAAATAAAACAAAATATTATACTTCACAATACATAAAGCAGCTGGCTAAACAGTACCATTTTTGTGATAATCTGAATTTTATGACTGAAACTCTTATAACTATAGTCACATCCTTTATATAATATTTATTCTGTATAGGATTTATCCACATACAATGACATCAGCTTTAAAACAATTGATTGTAAATTGTATAAAGTTATCTTATAAAATAGAGTAATACACAACACAACTCAGTGAATTAAGCTGATATTCCAGGATTTAGAAAATTGGCTCATTCTAATTCTATTTTTGCCTATGTTTCACTGGGTTGTCTTAAGTAGGTTGCTTTACTGTTCTGTGCCTGATTTCTTTATTTTACATGTGGGACAACTGTCCTATTTTATAGATATGTAAAGAGTAACATAAAAATTATACAGGGGGGTTCCCTGGTGGTATAGTGGCTAGGCTTTGGCACTCTCACCACCGCAGCCTGGGTTAGATCCCCACTCAGGGAACCAACCCCCACCTCCACAAAAAAAATTTAAATACTTTGCAAATATAAAATGCTATATAAACAATAAATAGTAATACTGATCAACTCTAATATAAAATAACTTCCCATTTAAAAAGTTTAGCCCTCCAGTACCTATTTGTCATCACCCTTCCCAGTTATACAAATTTTATGCTGTACTCTTTTTAGTAATTTTTCCATAGTATTAATTTTAGAACTAAAAAATATGTATATATAAACAATGAGTGGAAATTTCAATATATCTTAGAATGACTTGGCAAAATAACTTTAATGAATTGAGTTCTGAGCTTATAAGTAACTGAAAACAAACTTTTTTCATCCATTAAGCAGTAACTTGGCCACAAAAAAGCATAACTATTAATATGTTTGTTTTAACTTCATCACTCAAAAATACAATATTGAAAAATGTGTTCTTAAAAAAGTCTTAAGACAGAACTACTACAAAAGGAAGACTGTACCGTAAGGATGAGATTTGCTGCTCTACGAGACCCTATGGTTACCAGCTTATAAATGCAATGAGTAATAGGAGTAATGAAGTGAGACTACTATGCTCAAAGAGAATTCAAAAGGTTATTTAGTTCCAAGGCTTTCAAAGCTGTAATCCTGAGCTCTGCCCAGCTGCCCAGAGCAGCTTTGATTTTTAGAGTTTCTCTCTTAAATGTTGAACTTCTCTATGAAACAATTCATTTGAAGATAGGGTTTTTTGGGTAAAAAAGAAAATCTTTTAAACTGATCTAATCTATTTTGCTTCCTCCAGACACTAGGCATGACTTTTGTGGTGCTTTAATTTTCCTAAACATCATCCTGTCAACTCTTGAGGACTACAGAGTTAGAAGGGTGTTTACAAGCTGATAAACAGCATTCCTGCAAGAGCAAACTGGTCTAACCAATTCCCATTATTTCCAAATATTAATAAAAAGTCCTTGCCATAAATAGGGGGGTTCCCTGATGGTGTAGTGGTTAGGCTTCAGCACTCTCACCGCTGCAGCCTGAGCTCGATTCCAGGCCAAGGAACCACCAAACCAAACCAAACAAACAAACAAAAATCCTTGGCATAAATAAAGCTTATATTAACAGATTATACTCCTATGTAACGTTTTCTCACATTTAAAAGCCAAAGAACTAAATTTTCTCAGAAACTATTAATATACAAGTTTACTCTAGAAAATTATTGGTCTCTAAAGCCTTAGATACATATGATATGAGAACTGGAATATTATTTACAATTTATAAGCAAGTCATGAATGTTCTTTTATGATACTAAGATGACAGAACAGATGTGCTGTCTAGTCTGGTGAACTTGATAGCTGTTTTGTGGGGATTGCTTGATGCTTGTTATAACAGTTATGAGAAAGCACTATTTCTGATAAGGCTCTGCAGGTGCTGGTGGCACTGTGTTCGGTGGACTTTGCTGATAGTCATGCTGATGTATGTAAAGTTTGCATGCAGAAGATAACAGCATAAAAGAACATTTAGATTATAAAGTGCATTAGAGTATACACATGCAAGCAATACTTCATTTCTATTAATAAAGTTCAAATCAGTCATTTTCCCTACTGGCTCCAACAACTAAAAATCGGATTATAATTTTGAAAGATGTTACTACCATCATCTGGTGAGGCTAGAGAATGACAAGTGTTCCCTCACAGGGATACAACTTGATTGTTAAGACTCCTGATTTAGGAACAGTCATGTTGGGAGAACAATGAACTCAATGCACACCATCCAGTCTTGAAGCAATGGGAAATTTACCATCAGAGGAATCTTGAATTAAATCTCAGAATTAAGTACCATAAAACAAAATGGTTATCTATTTATAAAAATTTTTTTTTAGAAATTAACCATTTTAGCCCACACATTGGTATCAAGAACAATCATTAAAGAATAAGAGAAAATAGTAACATAAAAAGTATCATCTTGAGGTATGTCATGGCATTTAAAAATATACATGGAGCCTCTCTCTATCAAAATTAAAATATAAAAAATTTGTGATAACTTGCAGACACCTTTATTAAGGTCAGTTCTTCTGATATATAGATTTTTATCTTTAGAACTATAATGTTCCAATTTAACTGTAATTCTGGAATGTTTCATAATTCACACAGGGGAAGAGGTTAAATTTAACTTTGTTTCCTAAGAGAAAAGTTTGTTGTGAAAAATTACATAAACAAGATAAGCAAAAATGCTTAAAGCATTTAAGAGAATAACTTGTTCAAATAGTTTTATATATAAAATTTACATATAAATAATGACATAAAAACATGTCAATAGATACTATAGGGACATTACTTAGCACAATTTGAATAACTCTAGTTCAAGATATTCTATGTTGCTGAAGATAATTAAATTCTTCTTTCATACTTTCTAATTCTCATAGGCTTCTTTTTATAATTACTGCAGATTGGTGAGGTATGATTCCAACTCTTCACCATTTCAGCGGACAATAGAAAAAGAAATGGTTGAAAGAGGGCTGTTTAAAATCAAAACTTGTCCAATCACCAGTCCCACCACTTAAACTTTTTTACCTTAATTTCCTCATTTGTAAATCAGAGACAATAATATCTACCTTGCTGGTTAGGTGAGAAAATAGGTAAGAGTGCACTTTATAAATAACATAGCAGTATATAAATGTTAGAAATTGCTCTTAAGAACTGGTAAGAACCTCCGGTTGTCTAGTCTTGGGGTTTTTTCTTTAAAGAGGAAGAGAACTATATTGACATCTTCACAAACTACCTTGACTTTTAGGCAGTATTTACTTTCCTGATTTAAGAAAATGATGACTATACATAATCTCTGGTCAGTCTTTACTTTAGGTACTGTTTTGTTTTTCTTAATAATACTGACTACCTAAAAGTAATTTTTAAACTAAATGACAAAAAAGTTCAAATATGAATGATTTAAAACATTTTACATTTGTCTTGTCATAATCCTAAAACATTTCAGATATTGGAATAATGATAGGTTGTTGTAGATCTTAAGAAATAGACAGACTTAGTTCAGTCATGTTGGGTGTCTGACTCTTAACTGTGCTCTTTACCTGGTTCCTTGTGAAAATTCAATTTTGGTAGTTTATGTGTTTTTGAAACACCTTAAAATTATATAAAGTTTGGTTGTGGTACATTTATTTAAAATACTTTTTTTGAAAATGGTTTTTTTGCTAAGTAGATCTTCCAATATTAAAAGAAAAGGTATCTCTGCAATAAAAGAGGATTAATTGTTCATCATGCCAACTCAAGCTAGGCCTTTCTTTCCAGTGCAGCAACATATTTTAGGGCAATAAAGTTCAGAATGGATACAATGGCCTGTTCAGACAGCATGCAAGTTATACCAGGTTAGTCTGATCATTTGTTAACCAAACTCTGACCATGGAAAGAGATACAGGAAGTCAATGTAAGTTGCAGACATGCCAGCCCTGTTGGTTCACACAACAGCTACCTAATGTTGGGTTTCATTTCCTTTTCTTCTTCTTCTTCACTATCATCAACCTGCTGTATGACCAGATCGGCAGACCCATCCTCTACAATCTCCACATACGACCTATTCTCATCTTCACTCAAGTGCCATCTGGAATCTTTATCTCCATCTGATGGGGACATAAGATGCTGTTCTGCTTCCAAATCAATGGGGAGGCTGTCTATGCCAACTTCAGCAAGGCACTCATTACAGAGTCTGTAGCGCCTGGTTCCTTCCTGTACCACTTGGCCTGTTACATCAGTCACATGGCGTTTGCATTTCCTGCAGATTAGTTTGCATGCCTGGTGAATCTGTGTAGAGATTTAAATAGGGATAAAAAAAGATTTTTCAAAAGCAAGACAGTTTGATATTCTAGGTACCAGTTCATAAACTTAAGCTGTTCAAAACCAAGCTTTAATATTAACATCTAGTTATTTTAAAAGATCACAGGTTTTGGTGAGAAATTCACATCACAGAAATATTAACTTGAACACCACCTTTCTCTAAATAATGGCTATAATGTTTTTATAATTAATATCACACACTTAATAACTTCACATATTCCTTAATTTAATAGTATTTTAATGTCTGAGGTAACAAGGGAAACCTTTTCAGAATAATAATAATAATTGCAAACACTTAATATATGTCATGTACTATTCTAATGACTTTGAATATCTTAATTCAGGGAGGGAAAAATCTTTCCTTTTATATGAGTCTTAATTTTGTGTTATCTTGCCAGAAAAAGAATAAAATACGGTCCCAAATTTAAATTTATCAAAAAATATTTTTGGTTAGAGGATTATTTACCACTTTTATTATTAATGAAAGATCAATCTAGTAGAAAGAGGACTGGACTAGGAACCAGAAAGCTTGAGTTCTAGTCCTGCTTTTGTCATTTACTAACCTGTCACTTACTAATCAAGTAATTTAAAACATTACAAACTGGCTTCCAAGGTAATAATGAAAATACATAACTGGTAAGGTTTGGGCTCCACCCAAAGAGAATAGAAGCCTGATCAATCAGAATCGACACAGGTTATAAACAACCACTGTGGTGGTTCTGCTGCATATTAGCCTGTTATTATCCCTGCCTGCTTCCTTATTACTAATGGGGATACAATTCAAATTGTGAGGGCTAAATGAGTTAATGTGCGTGAAATGCTTTGGGGAAAAAGTTGTAATTGATGGATAATTATATATTACTGTTGGTAATAAATAACTTTGGTCAATTAGCAGTCAGAGCAGTAGATTATAGGGTCTAATCTAAAAATTATTACAACTAATTATATAATGCTGAATTAATGTTTATGGTATATTCATTTAAATAAAGTCAGAACAGTATGGAAGAAAGCCACCAAACACAGATTAAAAACCCAAGAAAACTACTAATGCAGTCTGGTACAATATCTAAGAAAACACATGGGACTATCACTCAGTACATTATTATCTTCTGCTTAACAAATGACATATTAATCAGTAAATATTGGAAATACACAACTTGAATGTACCCTTATTTTTCTTGGCATAGTAATGTTAGAGTATGTGGCACTGTTTTTGTTACAAAGTTCTAACACAGATTCTCCCTCCCATCCCCACAATTCTAATTATAAAGTCAAAGAATTAAGTGAAACATTATAATATTAAAGTTGAAAATAAAATACACACACACACACACACACACATATAGTTGAAAATCATCACGGACTCATTATTTAAAAAATATATTATCTTCTAGTTTTATTCACTGAAATAGTCTAAGAAGAATGACAGCCTAATAACAATGAGCACCCGAGGTGTCCAAATACTGGTTTCTAATTTTATTCCCCATTAAAATGACCCAAAGCTCCTTTGAGACAAGGCTGTTTCTAGTTTTATGACAGAGAATTACAAGGTAAGCCTAGGGCTCTTTTGGAGCCAGGGAAGAAGGACACTTTGAAAATTTAATGGCGTTGTGACAAAAAGACCTAAGAGCCAGCGTCAAGGTGTCCTGGACAAAACTGAAAATTGGAGTATCAAAAATAATAATAATTGTTATGGATCCAAATGTAATGAATCAATAAAAATTCATGAGATCATATGCTATTTAAATAAACAAGGCCAGATAAAAACTCATAAATCATTTAAGATTACTATTAAATAAATTCTTTACTTTGAAAACTGTTAATAAAGGCAAAGAATTAACACTTATCCTGCTTCTCCTGTAGGAACCCAATTTCAAAGTTACTAAATAGCCTCAGGTGATGAGGGAAAGCTATACTTTATAAAATTCCAGCTAATAATGTAGAAAAAAGGATAAAATTAGTAAATCATTCCACAATTTCAAGTAAAATTAGTAATGTGGACAGAGATTATCAATTGGTGTTAATACCATTAAATGAATGGTTGATGGGGAAATAGTCACATGATACCAAAATAGCTCCATACAGATTCCTTTTTAATAATAAGGCAGCACCATCAACTGCACAAAGGTGGTATCACAGTATCATCACCCTAGTCCTGTGATCAATCTTAAAAAGACATTCCATGGGTGGATGGAATACATGGTTCTGAATTAGATTATAGTGAATTTTGATAAAACAGCTACATAAAAGGTATTTGGGAGATAATGGAGAAATCTGAAATTGAAATTTTATTGAGATGTAAAGGTAAGGATGTTCACTAAAAAAGGCAAGTTATAGCATGTAGAGTATGATCTCGTTTTAGTAAAAAACAAATGCATGATACATGATAAAGTATTAATGGAAATATCTATGGTGGTAAAAATAGGGTATTTTTATTTTCTTATTTTTACCTCTATTTTCTTTTTATAATGTATATTTATTGCTTTTGAAATAAAAGGCTGCTTTAATTTTTTAATGATTATTGCTTCTCGGCCTTTTGGCTAATATCAAGTGTAATTTTTTAAAAATTAGCTTCATGAGATAAATGATGGCAGACATTTTGTCTGTTTTGATCACT
Source organism: Lyroderma lyra (assembly GCA_004026885.1). NCBI lineage: Eukaryota > Metazoa > Chordata > Mammalia > Chiroptera > Megadermatidae > Lyroderma > Lyroderma lyra. Next base: position 29,966 of record PVJL010009539.1, read on the forward strand.
GCTGTATACCTAGCACTTATAGAAGGGCCTGGCACATAGTAGGTAAAGAATGTATATAAAGCAATAAATGAAGAAATCACCTTAAGGGACCCAATGTCCTTTAAAATTAAAAGGATCTCTTAAAAATGGAATTGAAGTATGAGTAATAGAAAACAGATTGTGGAAAACACTCTTGCTGCAAGATGAATAGCAGAACAATGTTCCAATGTCACTATCTTATTAAAACACCAGAGCACTGACTGGCAAATTCCCTGAGATTTTTCTGACTGTGACAGTCCAGTCCCCTACTGGGAGTGGCGCTACTGACCACACTGCTACCTTCCTTGAGGAGAATACAGAGAAACTAGAGAAACACTAGAAAGGGGGTGTAGTGGAAAGAGCAAAAAGTACACTGAGATCCTACCAGATAAGGATTCAAGAATCACTAGTAGATGCTGAGTATCTGAAGTAGTGATTCTGACCTAAACATTTAAAACATTTTTACAGTTTACATTGTCTTTGGCTCTGAAAAGAGCAGTATATAAAAACACATTAGATTTTAAGTGCATTAAAATGGGATATTCAAAAGAATATCTTCTCTTACTTCAAGGTCTCAAAGGAGAATAAAAAAGGTATGTATACTGAATTATGCATTATGGGCAAAATAAAAACATTAAGTAGGAAAAATTTTAATATGGTAGAGTTGTATAAAAAGATTTCCCTCATAAATTAGATTATCCTAAAGCAAATAAATGCATGTATTTCTTAAGAAGTAAAATGATGAAAAATCAAATACATACTGTTCGAAAGTGGCTACTTAGATGGTCTAGCCTGCTAAATCTTTTTCCACAAGCTTGACATGGGTAGGGTCTTTCTCCTGTATGACAACGAAGGTGGCGCTTTAGGTCTGCTTTCCGCTTTACAACGTGTGTGCAGTATGGGCACTTGAATCTCATTCTGGGCAGATCACCTGTCAGGAGAGTTTGATTAAATCACTAGAAATTTCTTAATGATAATTCTAATAACAAAAAGAACCTGGGAGTTGGTGAGTCCAATCTTGGTGGAGGAAAGAAGAAATTTTATTAAGACTAGATTGTCAATATAATCATAAGTACAGAACTATTAATATGACTTCAGTTTTTGATATATTTACAAAGTCTGAGTAAATTTAGACTGTCACACTTCCATTTTTATTAAATGTGATACTAACTATAAAAAGGTAGTACTGGATTTTAAAACTATAGACACATTCCAAAAGTATTTAATATTTAAGCTTTTAAGTAACTTGTTTTATTTACATGTTTTTATTCCCTTTGCCTTTATTTTACATGTATTTTTATACTTTTAAAGGTGAAAAAATTTCAAGGATCTTTAATTTTTTTATTTTAAAATTCATATTCAACATATGATGGAAGGCAAACCTCATCAATTTAAGAGCTGTTAATTCAGCTGTTCATTATTGAAGCTAGATTTTAAAAACGTAGAATTATAAAAGGGCAGAGCCCAAATAAAGAAAGGATAATTTTACTGTTGTTTTAAAATGCAACAAAGATTGCCCATTTTTGCTCTGTTATTTCTGTTTGCCTCAGTCGATGGTTACAGCTCAGCAAGATATTCAGTCAGCTTTATAAATAATATGGTACAATTTCATACATTTTCATGTTAGTATCCTACAGAAAAGTGTGATTGGTAAAAATCAATCAGGTTGCTAATATGTAATAACATTTCATAATATTGTACGAAAGAAAAGGTGAGCACTCCCCTTAAAAAGGATGGAAGAGGCCTTCAGCCCTGACAACATAAAAATGGTTAAGGTATTGCCACCTACTTCATGGCTAACCATCAAATACAATAAAAATAAAAATTAGTTATCTGCAACCAAATTATTTTTTGAGATTTATGTGGCCACAAGGGAAATGTGAATACTGACTGGTTATTTAGTGATATTAAGAACCTGTTAATTTTGTTTAGGAATTATACAATAATGGTATTGGAGCGTTTTGTTTTTTTTTAAAGACTTTTAGGAACACATTCTGAAATATTTGCAGATGAAAATGTATTTCTGATATTTGCTTTAAAATGATAAAGGGATGTCTCAGAGCTCATAGAGGTACAGATGAAACAAGGTTGGCCATGACTTCAAAGTTGTTGGAATGGAGTAATGGGTACATGAAGGTTAATTATACTATTCTCTTTACTTTTATGTTTGAAATTTTTCTAAAATTAAAAATTTTAAATATATCATCTAAATGTTATACTTTGCAAGAATTTCATTTTATCATAATTTTCCTTTAAATTCACATGTAAACTATGAAGCAAATTTGCTAACTGATTAATTGGGGGGGGAAATTGGATGATATGCATTTCTAATCTCTCACATCTCTTTCAGTCTTACGGTGGTGAGGGAAAGATTACTTAGAAACTGTCAACCTACATAATCTCTCTGCATTTTACTAATATCATAAAAATGAGATAGCTCAAGTTGTTGTACATGAATTACAGTATCAATGTTATGGGTTGTAAAGTATTTTTAAAATTATGTATATCTTAATAAATACTGATTTAGTCTAATTTCTTTGGGATATTGGGTCTGTGAACTGTTGTAAATATTCATGGTTGCTCTAGTTAAATTTTCTGTATAAAAATACTCCTCCCAAGTGAATACTCAGAAAAAAACTATTTAAAGTGAAATCATGTATCTTAGGGGTTGAACCATTTAGAACTTTAAATATTTAATAGTCATCTAATCACTACAGAAAGATTTGAAAAATCATGGGTTTTGGCCATCAGAACTCTACAGTTTTGCATATCATTAAATTTATCCAATATTACTTTTAATTAAAAGTTTTTTCATTTATGATTTGTGAAATAAATTACATTAGAGAAGAATGACTTTTTTAAAAATCACTTGGTTCAACTGCCCATTAACACCTAAAAGTAAGGGCATGTTGGGATAGGATTAATTTATAACGGAGTACTGGAACCTGAGAAAGGGGACTGATTCTGGTTTTGGGTACCTGGAAAACTTCTTGGCGTGACATCAGATCCTTGACCGTACTGATAGCCAACAGGAGTTGAGTCCATTTCAGCACTAATTTGTGTCTGTTCTTCAGACTGGGAAACGTGGCTGGAAGAATCAGATGTTCGTGCTTCTCGTTTGCTTGACTTATAATGAGCAATTTCAGATGGCTGTGACAATCTCAAATGTTTGGACTTTTTAATGGAATCTTTCCTTTGTTCATGCTTGGCCAAGGGTTGTTGAGTATTCCTTTGGGAGGCTGGATGGTAATTATACTTGTTCCAAGATTTCCCACTTATTACACTGGTTCCTTGATCTGAGCTTAGGTGAGAATGTGGAGAATTGCTTTCTTTTTGCCAGCCACCGCTACACAAAGAGGAATGTTCTATACCATTAGAATTGGCATCTTTATCAGAGAGACTGAAATAGCGATCTTTTTCTTTCTCACTAATGTCTAATGAAGATTTAATAAAGGTCTTACATACACTAATGACATCAGTCATCTGAAGGAAGCTCGCAGCTGACATCACTTCTATGACATTCTGACCAGTAAGAGAGAGTTTGCCAGAATAGACAAAGTCCAGGATAACCGTAAAGGTGTCAGGGGAAAATGCCTGAAATGTAGCTGTGGTTGGCTGACTTGTCTCCTTTGAATTCTGAGACAGAAGCATTTTAAAGTAGCCACTGCTAGCAAATAATACATTTCTATGTGCTTTGAAGACCTTCCCCTCAACCAGAATACTGCAGTCACAAAACACATCTTGCTGGCGCTGTTCATTCAGTTGTTGCAGGAGGTGAGACTGATGAGAGGAGATCTCCATTCTAAAGAGGAAAGCATATGTGGTTATCAAACACAAAATAACACTGTTTTTCTAAGATGAGTCAACTGAAATAATGAAAAACACTTTCTTAGAGAATACAGTCTCCCAAGACATAGAGAATAATAGATTTCAGAATGCCATTTAATACTGTATCAGACTCTATTGAGCATCTTCTATAAATCAGGCCTTCTGCTATAGGCTGAGCTGAACAGTCTTGATACTTGCCTTTATGTAGTTTTCAATCTAGAGAGGGTACCAGGCATTAAACAAATACTCGTATGAAGTTATAAATGACCAGTGAAGTGCTAAGACAGGAAGAGGGTGCTATGAGTAGTATGAAAGGGTAAACTAGTTTAGATGGAGATGGAGAGGATTAAGGCAGCAATCTCCAACCTTTCTGGCACCAGGGACCAGTTGGTTAGTGGAAGACAATTTTTCCACAGACAGGGTGGGGGAGATGGGGGATGGGGATGGTTGGGGGATGGGGATGGTTTTGGGATGATTCAAGTGCATTACATTTATTGTGTACATTATTTCTATTATTACACTGTAATATATAATGAAATAATTACACAACTAATCTAATGCGGCTGCTGATCTGACAGGAGGCGGAGCTTAGGAGGTAAAGCCAGCGACAAGGGGCCGCTATACAGATGGAGCTTGGCTTACCCACCACTTACCTCCTCCTGTGCAGCCCAGTTCCTAACAGGCCAGGGAGCGGTATCGGTCCGGAGCCTGGGAGTTGGGCACCTCTGGGTTAAGGAACACCTCTCTGATAAGTAACATATAAGCGGAGAGAGACCTCAAAAGTGACCAGCAATTAGCCAGGTGAAGAACAAAGGGGGGAATATTTTTGATCCGAGCAAAACAGTGGTCTGGAGAGTACTAAAACTTTCCTGCCACAAATCTCTAGAGATGCTGGCTAAAATTTAACCCAAACTTTAAAAATGTATGGGTGGCCTTGCAAGAAAGAATAAGACACGTCCCCTTGATGCCACAAGTGGAGCAAGCAGGAGCAGAGCCGGAACAGTAATGTGGGCTTGGGTTTTGATCAATAACAGGAATTAGAAGTCCCTCTCAGGACCACAACCTTCCCGAAAAGGGACAAGTAAACTTTGCCCCTAAGTCCAGGGAAAAGGTAAAGTTTGTCTTTGCGGGGCCTCGGTTGGGGGCAAAAAAAACCCCCCAAAAAACAAAAAAAAACAGTCCTTACATGAGATATCAAACCCAAGGTTGTGCCTTGTGAGGTTCTGGAGTCCAAGTTTATTTTACTTGCTAGGTGTAGGAAACCTCAAACTGAAAAATTAACATGAAAATTAGAACTGGGCTGGTAGTGTAGGGGTGGGAAGGTAAGGGGGTGAGGGAGTGGTGCATTCTGTACAAGCAAATGCAAAAGTGCTCAGGAAGGATGCTCTCAGAATCCAAGCCAGGTGGGAAATAAATTCTGCTTAAGCTGAACTCAAAATTATTCCCCTCTTCATACGAAGTGGATCATTTCCAATATCATACTACCAGGATGTCTAATATCTCCTATCGTAAAAACAAACGAACAAGCAAACAAAACCTCCCCTTGACTTCACATTTCTACCTCCGGCTACTACTCCATTTCTCTGCTCCCTTTACATAGAATTCACCGGAGTTCTTTGTTTTGTTTTTCTCATTTGCTGTCTTCATTTCTCCTCCTGTTCTTTGTCGAACCCATTCTAATCAGGTTTTCATCCCCATGCATCAAAACAAGTTTTTTTGTTTTTTTTTTTTTTTTTTTTTTTTTTTTTTTGGTATATGGGTAGTTCCCTGACTGGGAATTGAACCCAGGCCACAGCGCTGACAGTGCCAATGCCGAAGGCTTAAGCCACTACACCATTAGGGAACTCCAACAAGTTTTTTTTAAAAAATCACTAGTAACTTGCATGTTGTTAAATCCAATAGTCATTTATTTCATTGTCTTCATTTTACTGATGCATCACTTCCTTCATCCTAAAACACTTTTGTCACTTGACTGTCAGGACACAATTCCTTCAGGGTTTTATTGACCGTGCCTTCTTAGTCTCCTCTGCTGGTTCTTCATTTTCCTAATCTTTAAGTGCTGTGCAATTGCGGACACACTACCCCAAAATATGGCACCTTAGCAAGTTCAATATTTCGAAATGAATAAGTTCGAGAAAATAGCAGAAGCAAGAGGTCACGATGACACCCCCAACCCTTCTCCCCAGCAACAGGTCATAAAACCCTCTCTAAACCCAGAAGGGATGCTGATGAGAATCTGAACCAACAGGCTTTGCTGAGTTTCCCCCAGTTCACTAAACTTACCTCATACTCCTTAACCTACCATATTCCGCCACGACTGTCCACTCTTCCTCAAACCTAACATAAAAACACTAAGGTTTAACTATTTCATTTCCGTAGGAAGGTTTCCCTGTCACATAAGACTTATATTAGTAAATCTGTTTGACTTTCTTCTGTTAATCTTTGTCAGTTTAATTTTAAGATCCAGCCAGGAAGAGGCTCAAGGAAAACTTTTCCTCCCTTATAGCTAGAATGCCTCTGGCTGTGGGGCTCAGATCTTTCCTACCTGTATCATTCCCTAGGTAAGTCTGCCCAGGCTCATCTTTCAGTTTACAACTCACAAATTTACATATCCAGCCCCACTCCCACATTCTCTGACCCTTAGACTCATGTATCTATTTACCTGCATCTCTGCTTAGATGATTAATAGGAAGCCTAAGCTCAACAAATTCAAAATCACATTCTTCATTCACCCTCATCTTTGGGGTGGGGAGGGGGCGCGGGTAGTTCCCTGGCTGGGAATTGAACCCAGGCTGCAGCACTGAGAGTGCCAAAGCCTACCCACTACACCACCAGGGAACCACCCCATTCACCCTCATCTTAAAACCTGTCTTTCCTACAGTATTATCCACCTCAGGAAAGATAACTCCATTCCAGTTGTTTAGATTAAAAACATTAAGAGTCATCTTTGAATCCATATTCTCGGCTCTATATTCAAAACAAATCCAAAATCCTTACCACTTCTGTCCACTACTGCTGTTACCACCTGATCCAAGTCATCATTATCTATCATCAATAGCCTCTTAATTAGTCTCCTTGCAACTTCAGCCTAGTCAGAATACAGTGACCCTTCTGAAACATAAGTGAAATCATGTTACTCCTCTTTGCAAAACCCTCCAGAGGCTCCCCATTCCAACTCCCAAGTTCTTTTCATGACCTAAAAGGCCCACTCCAGGTACCTCTCTGCCCTCATCACTTCTGCTCTACCCTCATCTATTGCATTCCAGCTACAAGGACCTCTGCTCATTCCTGAACATTCAAGGCATGTTCCTATTATGTGGTGCAGCCTTTGCACTAGCTGTTCCCTCTGCTTGGAAATTCTTCTCCCAGTTATAAACATAGCTCACATTCTCACTTAGGTTTCTGATCAAATGTCACCTTATCAGAGACGCTTTCCTTTACCATCCTATGTAGGCACTCCCTCTCACTCTCTATCCCCTTATTTGTTTATTGTCTGTTTTCTCCTACTAGAATTTAAAGTTCAAAAGAGCAGAAACTTTGCCTGTTTTGTTTACTGATATACTCCCAGCTTCTTGAAGAGCACTTGAGCACACAGTAAATGTTCAATCAATGTTGTTAAATAAATAAAGACATACAAGGAAATCATTCTTTATAAAGAAGAATGAGGAGGCATACAAACAGGAGAATTAGAACCCTAAGAATTTCAGAAAATAAAATAAATACCTGATAGGTTATTAAATAAGTATGGTTTTTTTGTTTTTGTTTTTTTGTAGTATGTGGGTAGTTCCCCAGCTGGGAATCGAACCCAGGCTGCAGTGCTGACAGCGCCAGCGCCAAAGCCTTAAGCCACTACACCACCAGGGAACTCCCTAAATAAGTATGTTTTAAATGGTCAAAGAGATCAAGGTTGATACAGACCAGCACATACTTATAAGCATAGACACTGGAGCCAGTCAGCTTGATTTTGAATTCTAGCTCTACTGTACACTGTAGTCCAGTTGAGTTGCCACATAAAATTAGCCCTCATAGCTCTCCAGCAGATAGCTATTCTCCTTTTTAAAAAGAGCTTTTGGAATGCTACCAGCCTCTCTGAGAGCTTGATGCTGACCATGGGACACCAAGTGGCCATGCCTGAGTTGCCTATCATGGGTGTTACTAATTCACCAAATCATGCATTTGGGCATGTGCAGCAACACTCCATCATTAAGAGGAAGTGTTATGTACAAGATTAGACCGAACAGGTTCTGAATCCACAGATAAGTTCATGAGCAAGTCGCACAGTTCCCACAGTACCTACTCTAGTGCATTACTGCCCTTTCTCAACTCACACATATGGCCCCAAGGTGAGTTCTCTACAACTAGCTGACAGGAAGAAAAAGTTAAGGCTTGATTTACAGATGCTTCTGCACAATATGCTGGCACCAAGTTCTAATCAGGAACATCCCTTAAAGGCAATAGGAAGGGAAATACCCCAGTGGGCATCTGGTTGTCCACCTGGCATGGACATAGAGGTACACACAAGTATCGATTTTTATCCTGATTCATGGCTAACAAGCTGGCCAAGTGCTCAAGGATTTAGAAAGGACCAGAAAGAAGCATCCATTACCAAAAGGCATATGGGGAAAGGGCAGGTGTATATACTAATTGGAATGGACCCAGGGTATGAAGTTTTAGTGTCGCATGTGAACGCTTAAGAAAGGGTACTAATTGCTGAGGAAGCTCTCAGGAATCAACCGGACAACATGACCTTTTCTGTGGATGTCAGTCAGCTGACCTCTTACCCTAGCCACTATGAAGTTTGCCATGTACTCCGTCACCCAGAAGCAGCTTGCCTGATAAAATGGTGGAGAAATCAATTGAATATTCCATTATGACCCCATTTGAGAGATGGTACCCTGAGAAATTGGGGTGCTATCCAAATGGATGTGGTATATGATTTTAACCACTAACATAGTATGATGCTGTTTTCCCCCATAGATAGAATACTCATTTCCAGAAAGAAAAAAAGTGGCAGTGCCTCCTTTCACTTTTACCTCTAATAACCCACTTACAGAATTTTTGCTTTCTGCCTCTGTAGAGGTCTTAGTTCCCAACATAGGAATGCTTGCACCAGAGAAACATTGTATGATTCCATTAAATTAGATTGTGACTAAAAGAATTAACATCATCCACTTTGGAGAGAGGGTGAGGGTGTCTTTGTATGAAGGAAAGGTGCATACTGTTAGGGAGATAGGAACTTCTTTAGAATTTTAAATATGGGGAGAGTGGTGTATGGATGCCAAGTAGCCAAAGGGTAGACTATACTGGTCATTCACCTGTTACGTCCAAGCTCATCACCCTCCACGTTCTGTGCTACTCTCTACTAATGGAATTGGAACTCTACAAAGGTATTTCCCAGGCTTCCTTCCTTGCCGCTGGCTTCCTGTTAGATTCTATCAATAGAAGGCACTGATAGGAGATCAGAAAAAGGAAAAGAAGTTTCCTGCTTTGGCCAGTGGAAATGCAGCAATTGCTGGCTGTTGGTGCAGTGGCAGCAGGAGTGGACTCCAGTAGCCTTTCCATCCTTTGGATTTTCCATCTCTGATAGAAGTGGTACCTCCTTGGCAGGTCCAGAACTGACTGTGTCAGTAATTCCAACTGCACAGCAGCTAATACAGACTAGTGGGCTCCAGCTCAGGGGTAGAGAAGCTTCTGATCTATGATTAGAATCCTTTTTCTAGCTTCCCCGGTCCTTCTTTTCCCTTTTTCTGTTCCAACCCTTCTTAGACTTCTGGAACCAATTCATGTATTAAATTCCCTCTTTGAAATACCCAGAGTGGTTTCTGTTCTCCTGAGTAGACACTGTCTGATAACCTTTCTAGCACCAAAAAGAGATTAATCAGCTATCTAAGAAAAGAATCTATTCTCAGACTTGACCTTCTGAACAAATGACATATAATCTTCCCTCTCAGCATCTCTCCTACCTTTTACTTTTTGTAAACAATCATAGTCAATTAGAAACTGCACTTATTTTGCTGCTGTTATTGATAGTGTTTTGTTTTTGTCATTAACTTTGAAATAAAAATTTAAACACTCACCAAAGAAGAGTAGATAATACAAGGAATACTCATGTACTTATTACCCAACTTGAACATTGATCAATTTTGCCAATTTTGTGCCTTCTATCTGCCTCCACATTTCCCCCGCAGAATATGTAAAAATAAAATCACAGGCATCAAGTCATTTCATCCATATTTCAGGTGTACTTTTTACATAAGCCTCCTTCCATTTCTGTTATTATAGCTGGAACTCCATTTCTTTTTTTCTGAGGGTGGGAGTCTGGATGCAGGAGTTGGGGAAGGAGGGGAGAGATGGTCTGGGGGAGGAGAGAGAGCGGGGCGTAGGTGGGCTATGGGGGACAAGGGAGGATCTGGAACTCCACTGTCTTTTGCCTGCACTGCATCCTTTCTCTTCCTCAGTATAGGATTCCTATTTTTCTTTTGGGAACTGCCTTCCACAATTTGGTGATACTGTTCATCCCTTGGCCTCTTGAACCCCATGGGCACATGATCCAGACTGATCAGTCTGAGTCTTTCGTTGGGGTGTCTCACTATACAAGAGCATGGGCCTAGAACTACAAAAAATTATCTTCAGCAAGTGAGAAATCCCACTTGGGAATGATATTAACACAAAAGCCAGACAAAACTGTTTTAGAGAGAGTCCTAATGAGATTATTTTAATTCCCAGATCCAGCTGTATCTAAAACCAATGCTCCCTCTGGATTTTTAGTTATGTAAACCAATAAATTTCCCTTTCTGCTTAAATTTAAGTTAGATTTCTATCGTGTATGACCAGGAGTCATTTATTCCCAATCTGTGACACTCTATAAGGCTGCAACTATAGCTCACTCAAGAATATTCTATTTAGCAGGGAGAATACTTTTATAAATGGGAACATTAATGGAATCAGTACAGTTAAGGTCATCATATCACTAAAATATAGTTTCTAATAGTGCTATATTGCAGTCTTTTTCCTTCATATTCCCTGAAGTCCTGGCATGCCTCCAGGCAGTATCTTTCAACTTTGTTCATTCAAGTAGTTGAGTCATTTCTTCTCAGGCTACAATAACTTTCATGATGTCAGAAGTCTTCTACCAATCTCTAATAGCTCATCAGCTTTTTGAAAGTGTTTCCCTAGCTCAAACTCCTATAAAAGATTCATTTTAATCTCAAAAGTAATATTTTTGTTCAATACTTACATAGTAACTTTAGCTTTAACCCTTGCACCTGTGGTAAGCCATGATGGATCAAAATCATTCAGCAGAACACAAAATAATGACAGAAAGTGAGACCATGGCCTAGAAACACAGATTAGTGAGGCCTCTCAAACTCAAGAACATGACAATCTGCTAAATCAGTTCTCATTAGTGCTAACTTTATTGAGCTGGTTGAGCAGTTATATTTTAAATGCATTAGCTACATACAATTCAACACTGTATAAAATTTATAAATACAAACATACATAAAGAAGAGCACTATAACAAATTAGTGCTCAAGGAGCTTTGTCTGTAATGAAATTTCTTCTATGTTTGATGTAATCCAGGTTCTAGTTAATACTGGGCTTCAAAATCACAAACCTCTGAGAAATTATTATATAAAAAAGACTGAATCACTTGGCTAAGGTTGAGGCCTTCACATTCCCATTATGTATCCCAAGACACAGGACCATGTCTCCAGAGTACAGACACACCAGGGATACTATGTTAACAGAGATACAATATCTCTGTCTTGCCAAAATAAGACATCTGGGAATATTACTAGAGAAGCATCAAATCAATATCTGATCCCTTATCACTATAATATCCTTTCAGTTAAAATCTAACAATTCTTCTATTCTTATTTGAAACATGGCAATAGGTCCTAACTTTACAATTTTTTTTTTTTTTTTTTGGTATGTGGGTAGTTCCCTGGCTGGGAATCGAACCCAGGCCATAGCATTGACAGCGCCAGCGCTGAAACCTTAAGCCACTACACCACCAGGGAACTCCCACAATTTTTTTTTCTATTATAATTAACAACTACTTTTGCATATAGATCCTTAAGCACTTGTGAAATCATTTGATTCCTAGAAGTAGAGTTGCTAAGTAGGTACAGACAGATTACCTTCCCAAAACATATGTCAACTTACATCTTTACCAACATTATTGGACAGTGAGTGCCCTTTTCCTCTAACATTTTTATTAGCTCTGGATGTTATCTCTTTAAAATGCTTTCCCATCTACCATCAGGGAAAACTACCAGAAAAATATCAATGCTATTATTTATATTGTCCTACAAGTACCAGTCAATAAATTAGGCAAGATAATTAAATATGAAGTATGAATACTGGAAAGGATTAAACAGTTATTATTATTGCAAATGATACTATGTATCTTCAAAATGCAAAAGTAAACTTAGGGTGGTGTCGTGGTTAGGCTTCTGGCGCTGTCAACGCTGCGGCCTGGGTTCGATTCCCAGCCAGGGAACTACCCACATTTAAAAAAAAAAAAAAAAAAAGTAAACTTAGAAAACTATTAAAGCAAAATTCTTGGACTTTTGCCACGATGGAGTAACTTGTATTAGACTTGGTCTTCTGCTATGAACAATTAGAAAACTGGACAAAATACCTTAAAAAATTGTTTTCAGACTGAAAACAGGGAAAGTGGAACTGTGGTCTCTGAGGAGAGAATAAAATAAGGTAAGCCTCTTATCACTTTGGCTTTCTGGATGCAGGGAAAGGAAGTCATACTTGGTTGAATGGACAGAGATGGTGTTCAGGAAGGCTGGGCTGAGGTGCCTGGAACTTGCAGGGCAAAGGACCAGAAGGGGCAACTACACAAGCAAAGAGAGTAATAAATCTGTAGAGGAGTACTCTAGAGTCTGTGCTGAACACTAATGTGTGCATATATAGGGTGAAACTTTATGAGTATGGGCAAAAAACTACTGAGGGACAGTGAGCAGAAAAATTCCCAGAGCTCACATAAGGTTGGGAGACATTTAAGTTTGGACTAGCCAGAGTAAAGATTCTTTGCTGAACCCCCAGGGCATTTAGTAGAGACCCCTGAAATGTAACACTTAAGTAGTAAAACTAATCTAACTCAACAAAAAAGATCACACTAGAACTGCCCCAAAGCTCAAAAATAAGTGTCAAAATCATCAGGATGATCCATTAGTAACTTAACAAACAAGTAAACCAAAACTGAAAAGTTTTCAAAGAAAATAAAATTCAAATACTCAAAAACATGTAATGTCTATCATTTCATCAAAAATTACTAGACATGTGAAAAATCAAGGGGGAAAAGCCAAAACAAAACAAAGTCACCCTAAAATCAGAAGAAAAATTAGTCAATAGAAACACACCCAGAAATGAAAGAGATGCTGGACTTGGCAAACAAAGATGTAAATAAAATTATTATACATATACTCAAAGATTTAAAAAGAAAATGAACATATTGAGAAAAACAGAAGATATAAAATTTCTAGAAACAAAAAATTACAATGTCTGCAATTTAAAAATTCATTAGATGAGATTAATAGCAGATTATAAACTGCAGAAGAATAATCGATGAATGTGAAGATGTAGCAATGGAAATTATCTGGCTAAAAAAAAAGAATCGATGCAACAAAATGGCAGTGTAAGAGGGACCTCATAAAAACTCCTCTGTAGATTACAAATAATAAAACACCTACACTTCAATCAAGGACCCTCTACACAACGCACAATCACAGCAAAGAAATGCACTCATCACATTGAGGTATCTAGAGGGTGGGCAGAGGATTAAACAAAGGAGAAATAAAAACAGCAGGGACACAGCCAAGTGGATTCCCATGGAACTCCACCGCTGGGGGAGGGAGGAGGAAGAAGGTGGCAGCAGAGCACTTTGGGCCTCACTTGGTCCTGGGGACAGAGGAAATGAGGCCCACAGGCTGGACGTGATACGGCAACCACCTCACTTCGGCCCCAGGATGTGCAGACCCGTCAGCAAACCGCAGTGGCAGTGGCCGGACTTCACTATGGTTCCCAGAGAAGGGGGAGTGACAGGGCCGTGAGGAGCCACAAATGCTCTGGCTGGGAAGGCGAGGGAGAGAGGGGGCTGCGTGCACTGGTTTGCTGGCTTACAACCAGGATAGTTTGAAATACCAGCATACAGGAGTGTCCCCAAGGCTCAGGGCAGAATCCACGCGTGGGGCAAACCGAGAACAGAAAGCCACAATCACATCCAAACTCCCTGCACAACCTCTGGAGCCACAGGAAGATAATTTCAACAGAGTTGACAAGCATCAAAGAAGGTTTACGAACCATTATAAAGGATCAGAGAGAGAGAGAAAATGACTACTACATTAACTGAAATGAAAAATGGAATAAAAGTCACTAAACTACATGAAATAGAAGCGCAAAGCAGTGATTTGCAGGAAAAGTCAACAGAAAAAACCTAGCCAGTTAAATAATAATAATAACAGTTAAATAATAATAATTTCCAAAAAAATGAGGGTGGATTGAGATTCTTCTGGGACTATATCAAATGAAAAAATATCTGAATAACAAGTGTGCCAGAAGGGACAGAAGGAAAACAAGAGATCAAGAAATTATTTGCTGGGAGTTCCCTGATGGTGTAGTGGCTTAAGGCTTCGGCTCTGGCGCTGGCAGTGCTGCGGCCTGGGTTCGATTCCCAGTCAGGGAGCTACCCACATAACCAAAAAGCAAAAAAAAAAAAAAGAAAAAAGAAAAAAGAAATTATTTGCTGTGGAATTGTATGCCTGAAACCTATGTAATTCTTGCTAACAGATGTCACTGCAAAAAGTCTATCAATAAAAATGAATTATTAAAAAAAAGAAATTATTTGAAGAAATAATAAATGAAAAGTTTCCTAACCTGGCAAAGGAAATAGACATAGAAGTCCAGGATGCACAGAGAATCCCAAACAAGATGATCCCAAACAAGAACACACCAAGACACATCATAATTAAAATGGCAAAAGTTAAAGCAAAAGAGAAAATTCTAAAAACAGCAAGAAAATGCAAGTAGTAACTTATAAAGGGACACCCATTCGACTCTCAGCTGATTTCTCACCAGAAACTTCACGAGCCAGAAGGGATTGGCAGAAAATATTCAACATGAGAAAACCAAGGATCTACAACCAAGTATAATGCATCCAGCAAGGCTAGCATTCAAAATTGAAGGACAGAGACAGAGCTTCTCAGATAAGGAAAAGTTAAAGAAATACATCACCACCAAACCAGTACTACCGAGAATGTTAAAGGGACTTCTTTAAGATGGGAGGAGGGATGGGAGAGTGGGTAAAATAAGAAAAAGGGATAGAGAAATTTAGTTTGATTGTTGACATAAAATAGAAAGCAACAAAGAAACAAAACTCATGGACACAGTCAGTAATTTAGTAATTACCTGAGAGTAAGGTGGGAGAGAGGTGGGGGAGAAGGGACAGGGACACAATATATGGTGATGGAAAGAGAACTGACTCCGGATGATGAACATATAATACAACACATAGAAGATGTAATGTAGAATTGTACACCTGGGACCTATGTAATCTTTACTAATCAATGTCACTCCAATAAATTGGGGAAAAAATGAATTCAGCCATGCGCAGCTTAATGACGGGGATACATTCTGAGAAATTTTGTCAGTAGGAGATTTTGTCACTGTGCAAACATCATAGAGTACACTTAAACCCAGATGGTTGAGCCTATGCACCTAGGTTATATGGTATAGCCAAGCTTGTCCAACCTGCAGCCCACAGGCCGCATGGGGCCCAGGACATTTTTTAATGTAGCCCAACATAAATTTGTAAATTTTCTTAAAACATTATGAAAATTATGCACAAACCTTTTTTTGGCTCATCAGCTATCATTAGTGTTAGTATATTTTATGTGTAGCCCAAGACATTTCTTCCAATGTGGCCCAGGTAGCCAAAAGATTGGACACCCCTGGATAGCCTATTGCTCCTAGGCTACAAACCTATACACACAGCATGTTACTGTACTGAATATTATAGGCAATTGTAACACAACAGTATTTGTATATCTAAATATACCTAAAAACAGAAAAGGTACAGTCAAAATAAGGTATAAAAGATTAAAAAATGGTACACATACATAGAGCACTCACCATGAATGGAGTTTGCAGGACTGGAAGTTGCTCTGGGTGAGTCAGGGAGTGAGTGGTGAGTGGGTGTGAAGGCCTAGGACATTACTGTACACTCCTGTAGACTTTATAAACACTGCACACTTAGGCTACACTCAATTTATAAAATAACATGAGATTAAATCAAGCACCAGAAAAATGATGCAATGAGGAGACATAAGAAACATGAGGTGTATGAGGCTTATGTGGCCAGCATAATGTGACATACTGTTTTACAGCAAAATTTTTTGTATGTGTATAAGTAGAAAGAGTACACTTTAAAATAATGATTAAAAGTAAGTATGATAAATACGTAAACGAGTAGCAAAGTCGTTTATTATCATTATGAAGTATTATGTACTGTACATCACTGTACGTGCTGTACTTTTATACAACTGGCAGAGCAGTAGGTTTGTTTATACCAGCACCCCCATAACATGTGAGTAATGCATTATGCTACTATACAAGGGCTAGGACGTCACTAGGCGATAGGAATATTTCATCTCCATTATAATCTTACAACTTTTTATCATTTACAAAAGGAATCTGTTAAAATAGAAGTCAGATCATATCATCTCTCTACACAAAACCTCCAATGGCTTCCATCTCAGAAAGAAACCCAAACTTTCTACCTTCCGGTAAAAGGACCTCAAAATTTCCTTCCATCCCACCGACCCCCAGCTGCAACTTCACTGTTTTTGATGTTTCCCAATGTGCCGACTCATTCATGAAGGCACTTGTGTCAGGAACACTCCTCACCCAGATCTTCACATAACTTGTTCCTTAACTTTACACACATACTTTTTGGTTCAGTGTCACCTCATCAGAAGTTATCTTGACAACCCCATGTTTAGCATGGGGAATTTCAGTGGATCAGTACAGCTCAATAGCTATCATCATAGGAGCTATGTCATATGAAGCATAATTTAGGAAACAGGAAAAAGAACTGAAAAGCAGCATGACAGTTGTTTTCCAAGGGCAGTTGTATGGAAAAGGAAGTACAGGAGACTCTCCATTAACTGGAACTCAAGCAACCGGCAAAAACATTTTGCCGGTTGCTTCAAAGTGCCAGTTGCTTGAGTTCCAGTTAATGGAGAGTACTACTTACATTTATTCAGCATTTCCCAATCCCCCTGGGTGCCAATTAACTGCGAGTCTACTGTAGAATTATTCTTTTAGTAGCTCTAGTAGACTAGTCCTTTACACTGATCACTAGACCCTAAGTTCCAAAAGGGCTAAGACTGTTCTAGTCACCTCAGCATCCCCAACATAGCATAATGTGTGGCACATGGGCACTCAATCAGTATTTGTTGAATGACTGTACAGTATGGTTCTAAATGCAAAATGGACCAATGGAAAGAACTAAAGGGAGACAGGGTTCAGTTCAATATGAAGAACTTTTTATTTTATTTATTTATTTTTTTCTTTATGTGTATAGTTCCCTGGCTGGGAATGAAACCCAGGCTGCAGTGTTGACAGCACTGAAGCCTAGCCACTACACCACCAGGGAACTCCCAAAACTGGGATTTTAAATAACATAAAATAAAATTAAAAATATTAGAGCTTTGCATGTTGTAGGAATTCTTGCATGAATTTTTACTTTCCAATCAAAATAGATTAATATGCAGACTCACAGGTATGTATGTATGTATTGTGTCATGGTGTAATGTGCATTTCTTACTTTGGGCTTCGGTTAAAAAAAACATTGAAAAATACTGGGTTAAGCTATTCAACAGTAGAATTTGCCCCCTTGCAAAGTACTGAGTTCTATGTTGCTATTGTAGCAGAGGCAGAATGTCATTGATTTAGGGAGACTGAACTTGGGAGGGGTAGGATTAGATGATCTCAGGATTGTTCCTACTTCGACACTTTTAAACCATTTTGTTGTAATTAAATGTTATACTACATATATTTGTGTGTCTTACAATAAGATCCTGAAATCAAGTTATAAGATACCATTATAAAGGGTTTTTATTTGTTTAAGTCACTCTCAAAATGATAGAAACTATGAGTTCTACTATATGTATTAATTGTTTTAGGTATATTTTGCTGTTGAACATATATACTTATGATATTTAGCCTTTTCTGGTTGTGGGGTAATTACAGACAAAGAAATTAATTCTTTCTCCTAAAGAAGAATAGGCCAAAGTCCTGGTTGGAGTAAGGGATTTGTCAATTATATCTGGAAAAGAGCAAACAGAGAAAGAATTTCATTATGCTTCTGAATAATTCTGTTGAAAACAGGCACTCTGCGTTACATTTCCACTTAGCTAATAGAGTTCCAGCCTTGAAGTGGCCAAAGAGTATTATGGTTGCATCACAACTTTCAAAATGAAAATTCTAACATATCAATTATACTAGAAGAGTAGTAAAGACCCTGACACACTTACAAAGTAAGTATGGTAAAGTCCCATTTATCTAGAATTCTTAGGAATGAATTATTCTGGTGGCACAATTTTCTAAGGAGTGAAAACCTACTCAAAGCAATGAAGTCCTTTATAGCCCTAGGCCAAATAAATCACAGAGAAAGTCACCAGATGGCAGGGTATGAGGCTCCTAACTTTACCTCCTTCCATGAACACACCAAATACACAGCTACACACACAGATCAGTTCCCCTTGAAAGAAATCCAGAAATTAGCTGAGTGATTCCTACCTATTGGGCAACTCAGAAAATACCCATGTCCAAATGGGTAGGCAAGACTTAGATAACACTCTTGCCATAAGTCTCACCCTGGCACAGGGCCTTACCTGCGAGGGAACCCTTAATTCCCAGTTTCTCCCTGAAGAGCAAAAGGTTTGGACCACACATCTAACACCCTAACTTTTAAGGCTGCCACCCAAGGGATGGGTCCCCACATTACCTACCTCTGATAGCTCATGAATCCCACCGAACCATAGTAAACAAAAAAGCAGTTTTTAAACAGGTGCACAAGCACTTCCCATGGTTATCCACCCCCCCGCATCCTCCCCCACCCCCACAGCTCAGTGCAGAGGGAGCAGGCAAAAGCCCTCATCTCCCAGTTTCTCCCAGGAAGGGATTACACTGCATACATTTCCCACCTGTTGCCTGAGGATCCAACTTCCAATCAGCCTGCATGTGGAATTGACTGGGATCCTCCCAGGAGTCTGAAAGAGCTGGTAGGCACCTCCTCCCACCTCCTACTCCCCCTACCTAACAGTCTCTCCACACTCCCCTATCTCCCTACCTTCAGTGAAGCCAAGTCTCCAGCTGCTCCTTGAAGGAGCATGTCCATACATCTAGCACCCCATCTTTTGTGGCTGGGTGCTAGATGTATGGACGAGCTCCTTCAGGAGGGACTTGTCACCTATCTCTGGGAGCTGATGGAGTGGCATTCTTGAGTCCCCCAGGACCACACAAAACAAAGAGGCAGTCCTATATGGATGCACAAGCACTCCCAGTTGTTATTCCCTCTGACTCAGCACAAAGTGATTAGGCAGAAACACCCAGCTCCCAGTTTCTCCCTAATAGGGGCTAGTCTGCTAATGTCCTGACTTTCCCAGCTGCCTCCTGAGGATCAGGCTTCCAATTAGCCTGCATAGGGAGCTTAAAGGGCAGGCAGTTAGCAGTCCTCCAGGAGCCTGAACAGGCCTGTGGGCATTTCCCACACCTTTGGGATACTGACAGGTCATGGGACAGCCTAATCTCCTGGGAGCCACTAAGAATAAAGGTGGCAGCTTGGACAAACACAAAGGTTTGAGAAGTAGTCAGGAGCTCAGGACAGGCTGATTGACAAGGTTCATCTCCTCCAGAAGGCCAGTCTGTCAAGACTGAGAGAGGTGTCTGTTTTCTCTAATGTGCAGAAAGCAACGTAGACAGTCAAGGAAAATAAAGAAAAAAGGGAAAAATTTATAAACAGAATAACAAGATAAATCTCCAGAAACCAACCTTAATGAAACAGAGATAAGTGATTCATTTTGATAAAGATACAGGGGGTGGGGGGGGAGGGAGAGAGAAACTACTGGAAAGAAGTACACCAAAATGTTAATAGTGATTACCTCTAGGAATTTATATTTTTTTCTTTATATTTGTCTGTATTTTCCCAAATGATCATATCTTTTTAGAAGTGATTGAACATAATTTTAAATATGTATGCTATGTATTTTAAAATAGAAATTAGAAATTTTAAATGGAGATGTTTTCTGTACATTTACATTTAGCCAATTTGTCCCAGAATACAAGGCGAAAAACTAAACCAAAAACAAAACAAAAGAACAAAGAGAAACACAAGCAATGTATACAGTGTTCATATCATTTCCCTAGTAGAAACAAGAATTTCCTGGCACCAACTTCTTGGGGGAATTTGTCACATGAATTCTTACAAGAGGACATTAAATATCATCATAGAGAATATCTGGACTAAAACAATAAACTTCCTAATTAGTCTCATTGCCTTTTGTCTTTTTCTCTTCAGTCTACCTCGAAATACGTTATCTTTCCAGATTCTGCTGTTTAAAATACTTTAACAGCTTCTTCCTGCCTATTAGATAAAGTCTATATTTTCTATGAGTGGATTTAATACCCTTTGGGGCCCAGCTTCTGCCGATTTCTATATGCTCATCTCCTACCACCTACCTCACCTGCCATTCTTAAGCTATATGCCAGTTCCTGGGCACACTATACTTTCATGCCACCAAGCTTTTGTACTTATTATTCCTATGCTACAATAAAACTACCTTTCTCAATCTGAGAAACTCTTATTCCTCCTTCAGAGTCAGATCAACTAGGGCCTCCCTTGGAAACTTTCCTTGACTTCCCTGGACTGACTCATTAATTGCTATTTCTTCCATGCCCAGTTGTACCTTAAACATGTACTTCATGACAAATTGCTAGACTGCATTTTATTTGCCTATTTTAATGCATGTTTCTCTGTTACACTCTAACATCCACGAGTAGAGGCCATGCCTGTGCCTCTGGTCAGCCTTAGTTTAACCTTTGGTATGTTGGAGGCATTCAATAAGTATCTTCACCAGTGTCCTTACTGAACGAACAAAGGTTCTTTAAATGACTTACCCTGTATGTTGCCTCTAAAGTCAAGGTCATCTTATAATTAATTCAATGAAAACATTTCGATGGCAAACTAAGCTAATATGCTTCGAGTACATTGTTCTTTGGAATTTTATCTTGACATGGGGCTCAAGCTAATCAGCTATCACCATTTTTGGGTCTCCACTGCAGCCTGTACATAACTTACTGTGATACCTGTAACACTAATTTCTGTACTTGTCTTTTCCTGTAAGCTCTTTGAAGGCAGGTAGTCATACTAATTTTCTTTTCTTAACCTACATTTATTTTATGGCACAGAGTCTGGTCTATGATCTGTTCTTAATAACAGCCTGTTGGTAATAAAATACATCTATTTAAGCCCCAAATCTATATCTTAATAGAAGCATTCCAGTAAAGTCAGCAAAAGAACAAGGATGCCCACAATTACCACTATTATTCAATACTATTCTGGAGGCACTGGTTAATGCAATCAGATGTGAGAAAGAAATTAAGAGAAAGGACCACTGGAAAGTAGGAAGTAAAATTGCCATTATTTGCAGATAATATAATTGTGTACCTAGAAATGTAAGAGAATCACCTGCAAAATTACCACAAAAAGAAGATATTCACAAGGGGAAGGAGGTTATAAAATTAACATTCGACATCGATAACTTTCATATGTACAAAAACCCCCACAATAGGTAAGAGATAAAATGGAATAAATGACTCCCATTTACAATAGCATCAAAAATATAAAATACCTTGGAATAAATTTAACACAAACTGCACAAGACTCAAATGAAGAAAACAAAAGGATATAAAAGAAGACTGTGGAAAGCCAAACCCTGTGAAAAGGAAGATTCAACATATCAAGACGTCAGTTCTTCCTAAGTTATTTTATAATATAACATTGTCACTGGGTTGTGCTACTGCATTATTAATTAATCCTTAAACTTCTATTAATTTTCTAGTCTTCTTTCATTCTCCAACACATTCCCTGGCAAACAGGCTGAACTCCTCAGGAAAGGGCAGAAATTCCAGAGTGAGCTAAGCTTGCCAGCAAGGACCAGCCAGATAAGAGATCCAACGACTACTGCTAAGAAACCAATTTGTACTGGAAAGATTCAAGATGGCACTCCAAACCCTTCTCTGAGTGACCTTTTGGCTAACTTTACTTTCTTAGAATATTAAAAAATCATGCCCAGGGGTGGAGACTTAACATGAAAATAAGACATGCACAGCCAGACATGTTCTAAGCATGTTTAGAAACTACACATGCTCCCCTCAATTCAGAGAATTCTCCATCCTTTTTACAGGGATCCCTACCCCTGAACCCCCTACCTCCCACCAATCCTTTAAGACTTCTAATTTCCTCAAATCAGAGAGAAGATATGTTTAGAGCACAAGTTTGTCCTTCTCCATTCTCAGATAAAGAATAAAGTTTTTGCTTTGCTTTACAGAATACAGTATCGTTCTATTGGCTTGAGTGACATTGGGCAAAAGGACCTTATTTTGAGGTCTGAACCATAAGGGTAGGTGACAACATAATTATAATAAAAATACCAGCAGGTTATTTTAAGATCAATACAAGCTGCTAAGGTTTTATGGGAAAATAAATAAATAAAAATAGCCAGTTAAATTCTGAAAAAGAACATAGAAAAGGAATTAGCACCAACAGTATCCAATTATATTATACTCCCCCAATAATTAAAACTGTATTGCTGGTGATAAAGAGAAAGACAGACAAGTAGAATACATGAGAAAATCCAGAAATATACCCCAATAAATGTGGGAATTTAATATACGATGAACCTATGGTGAAAAGATAAGCAATTTAATAAAATAAATGACAGTGTGACCATTTTTAGCCTTCTGGGAAAAAATTAAGCTGGATTTATATCTCCCACCTTATACCAGGATAATTCCATATGGATTAAAGACTCAAATGTGAAAACAAAGCCATATAAGTTCTAAGAGAAAACACAGAAGACTTTATAAACTCAAAGTAAAAAAGGTCTTTATAACTATGACTCAAAATACAAAAGCCATAAAATAAAAGACTAATAATATTTGGTTATGTAAAGCTAAAACAAAATTCTGCATGGCCAAAAAACCAAAACCAAACAAACAAACAAACAAATGACAAAATGGGCAAAAACTTCTGTCAGAGATAAGAGTAAACACCAAGCTTCTAAGAAATTGGCAAGAAAAAGAACAATAACCTAAGATAAAATAGAACAAAGGACAGTTTACAGAAAAAGAAATACAAATGTCTCTTGTCATATAGAAGGATCTTCAACTTGGGTCATAAAACTATAAATGCAAGTTAAAATTTCACTGATGTATCATTTCTCCATCTCACATCAGCAAAAATCCAAAAACTTGATAATACTAATAAGACTATGAGAAAACAGGACTCACATTCATTGCTGGTGGTAATGTAAATCAGTATGACCCCATAGAGGGCAATTTGGAAATAGCTCTCAAAATTATGAATGCATATAGACTATGATCAAGCAATTTCACTTCTGGGAATTTACCCTGCAGATACACTGGTACATATCAAAATGACATGTACATAGTTATTCACTGCAGCACTGTTTGTGAGAGCAAAGATTAGAAAAATGTCCATCCATACGAAACAGTAACATGGATAGATGGCTATGATACCTAGTTAAGTTTTTTTTAAAAAAAGCAAGGAATATATATATATATATTTAGGTATATATATATATATATATATATTTAGGTATATATATATATATATATATATATATATATATATATATATATATATATATATATATATATATATATATATATATATATGGGTATATATATATATATATATATACCCCTAAATATATATATATATATTCCTTGCTTTTTTTAGGATATATATATATATATATATATATATATATATATATATATAAAATTAAAGGGAAAAAATAAGCAGAAACTCTTCTGGAAGGATGAACAAGAAATCTAGAACAGTGGTTGCCAATTGGAGATGAGGTGGCATCTGGGAGACAGGAGTAGGCTGACCAGATGTACCATTTGAAACCGGTCAGAGAACAGGTACTGTCCCCTTTCAAACGGTATATATGGTCAGCCTACCATAACTTTTAATTTAGCCCTGTGAGACTAGGCTGACCATTTGTACCGTTTGAAAGGAGACAGTACGTGTTTTCTGTTCCATTTAAAACAGTATGTCTGGTCAGCCTAGACAGGAAGCAAGGATGGGAGGTAGACTTTACACTGTATACTTTAAGTATTTTTTGAGTTTTGAATCATATTAATAGATATTATCGTATTTTGCTGTGTATACTGCGCACCGTTGGTTTTGTTTGTTTGTTTGTTTTGGGGGGGTGCCGCACAAATTTGTGAGGGAAAAATAAGGATGTGCATTGTACATGGGTAGTACTAATTCTATGTCTTTAATTATTTTATTTATGCTTATGAGTTAAAAGTGCTACATAAAATTTCTTGTACCATGTTAAAAAATAAGTGCTTGCTAACCAATGTCACCCCAATAAATCTAACAATAAAAATAAATAAATAAATGCTAAAATTACTTTATAATACAAAAAAACAAGTACCTAAATATAAACAAATTAAAATTTTGAATTAAAAAATTAAAACGAAGGGTATTTTTCCCTGAAAGTTTGGGCCAAACATGTGTGTGTGCATAATACACCGGAGTGTATTATATCTGGCAAAAACCAGTAGCTACCAGTCTCACATTTAGCCGAATCTAGGCTGTCATTCAAGATTAAGATATTTTGGAAGCTCTCAGTAATGATATTCTATGTCTTTAGTTAAATCAAGAGTCATGTGCTACATGAACAAGTGATAAGATGACATTCCATCTGGAAAAGTCAAGAGGCTGTATTTCTTGGGAGAGAAAGAGAACTAACCAAGCTACTTATAGGTGACCAAACTGTTAACTCTATTGTAATTGTCACTGTGGTTAATGGCCTGAACATGGTGATGTTGGCATGAATGGAAAGTAAGGAAAAGATGCAAAATACTTGAATGAGAAATAAATCCATGGGTCTTGATAGCTGACTGGCTGTAGAAGAGAGATATAAAGAGAACACAGTGATTTTTAAGCAGAGGTGTTTAGTTGTATCACTAACAGAAATGAGGAAGTCAGGAGCAAAAAGTGGTTTAGAAAAAAAGCAACGACTTTGGTTTTAAGTACTTTGCGTCTGAGGTGAGTGGGAATCAAGTAGAGATGTCCAGAGGGCCACTGGAAATGTTGTCCTGAAATTCGTGAAAAGTGAAGATAGAGATGTGGGAGATATTTGCAAATGGAGATAAAGGGGCTTAGAGGAAACACTGGGGAGGACTGCCCATGACTGTAGAGTAGGATGTGGAAAAGAAGCCAGTGTTACAGACAGAACTAATTACAGGGAGAATCAGGAGAAGACTGTAACATGTTAGCCAAGGGTGGGGAGTTTCAAGAAGCAGTAAAGGGGTCAATACAGTGAAAAACGAAAGGGCCACAGGCAGTAATAATAGTAGAGATATGCACTGTCTCCTTTAATCTCCCCAAACCATAACCTATTAGGTAGGTGGTATTATTATCCCCATTTTACAGAAAAGGGTATTAACCCAGGCAGTAACTCTAAAGCTACAGGATGTAACTGCTGAGCCTACTCCTTCACCACTGTCATGGGAGAGCTGACAGTAGTTTTACCACTAAATTAGCTATATCTCCATGGGCAACTAAATTTACCTTTTGAGGCTTAATTTCCTTCACTGCTAATTGAAGGGATTGGTCTAATAATCTCCAGCCCTTATGTAATGAGTCTTTGATTAGGTAGAATGGAAGACATGAGAGAGGCAATGAATTAAAAATTCAGCAACAGGTGATCAAGAGACCTGGCCAAAAGATCAGAATGTTGAATGTTTTAACGCAGTGAATCTCAAACAATAAATCCATTCTCTGATTTTTAAAATCTGCAATTGCAAAATTCTACTTTTTATCTACGTATTTAAGATAGGTAAAATATCAAGAATTAAAATTTTTTTATTAAACTAAAAAGCTTCTGCACAGCAAAAGAAACCATCAACAAGGCAAAGAGACAGCCAACTGAATGGGAGAAAATATTTGCAAATAACGCATCAGATAAGGGTCTAATATCTAAAATATATAAAGAACTAATAAGACTTAACAACAAAAAAACAAACAACCCAATTAAAAAGTGGGCAGAAGAACTAAACAGACAC
>PVJL010009540.1:0-56298 GCA_004026885.1 Lyroderma lyra
AATAAAAATGAATTAAAAAAAAAAAAAAAAAGATAAAATAGGTAATAAGAGACAAAGATGGGCATTTTATAATGATAAAAGGGACAACACAACAAGAAGATAACACACTCTTTAATATTTATGCCCCCTGTCAGGAAGTACCAAAATTTGCAAATCAACTTCTAACAGATCTAAAAAGAGAAACTGACAAAAACACAATAATAATAGGAGACCTAAACACCCCCTTAACAGCAATGTGCAGATCATCCAAACAGAAAATAAATAAGAAAATATCAGCTTTAAATGACACATTACAGCAATAAAACATAATTGACATTTACAGGGCAGTTAATCCTACAACATAACACGATACATTCTTTCCTGGTGCACATGGAACATTCTCAAAAATAGACCGTATGCTGGGACACCATATTAGCCTCAGCAAATTCAAGAAGATTGAAATCATACTAAGTGTATTTTCAAACCACAAAGCTTTGAAATTGGAGATCAACTGCAAAACCAGGGCTGAGAAAAACACATAAACATGGAAATTAAACATTTAAATTAATGTTTAAATTAAATTAAATCAGCTATTTAAAAATGACTGAATCAAAGAAGAAATAATTAAAGATTAAGAAAAAATGAAATACAGTCATTTGCTAAAAAATGAATGGACCTGAAAGACATCATGGTAAGGGAAATAAGCCAGTCACAAAATACCAAGAACCATATGACTTCACTGATATATGGAATATAAAACTGAAAGCAACAACAAAACAAAATCTCATGGATACAGTCATAGTTTAGTGGTTACCTGAGGGCAAAGAGGGAGGGAGTAGGAGAGAAAAGAGTGGGTGGGAGAGGAGAGAGTGGGAGTCAAATACATAGTAATGGAAAGAGAACTGACACAGGTTGGTGAACACATAATGTAACACATAGACGATGAACTATAGAACTGGTCACCTGGAACCTATGTAATTCTTGTTACCAATGTCACTCCAATAAGTCTAACAATAAAAATAATACATAGAAATTAATGACAATGAAAATACAATGTATCAAAACTTTTGGGATGCAGCTAAAGCAGTAATAAGAGGAAAATTTATATCATTTCAGCCTATCTCGAGAAACAAGAGAGATCACAGATAACCAAACATTCCATCTTAAAAAACGAGAAAAAACAAACAAAAAAAGCCCAAAGTCAGAAGAAAAAAAATAATAAAAATTACAGCAGATTTAAATGAAACAGAACAGAAAAACAATAGATAAAAATTAATGAAACAAAGAGCTGGTTCTTAAAAAAAAAATCAGTAAAATTAACAAACCCCTGGCTAAGCTCACCAAGAGACCAAACAAAAGAAAAGACACAGATAAGCAAAATTAGAAATTAGAAGGGAGAAATTATGACTGATACAACAGAAATACAAAGAAGTATACAAAAATATGATGGACTATATGCCACTAAAATGAACAAGTTTCTAAAAACAATTAGTCTAACTAGACTGAACAAAGAAGAACTAGATAATTTAAATAGAACAATCGACAGTAAAAAAATTGAAATAGTCATCTCAAACATTCCCAAAGGTAAAAACCCAGTACCAGACAGCCTCATCAACAAGTTTTATCAAGAATTTGAAGAGAAATTAATGCCTATTCTTCTCAAACTCTTCCAAAAAATTGAAGAAGAGGCAATATTTCCCAACTCATTCTACAAGCCAACATTACCCTAATATCAAAACCTGGTAAGGATAAAAAAAGAAAACTGAAAGAAAAACTGTGTGCCAATATCTCTGATGAACACAGATACAAAAATCTTAAAATACCAGCAAATAGAATACAATAATGTATTAAAAATATTATACACCACGATCAAGGGGAATATATTCCAGGAGCACAAGGTTGGTTCAACACATGCAAATCAATCAATGTGATACACCACATAAACAAAATAAAAGATTAAAATCATATCATTGTATCAATTGATGCAGAAAAGGCATTTGACAAGATACAACATCCACTTATGATCAAAACATGAAGTAAAATGAGTATAAAAGGAAAGTGCCTCAACATAATAAAGGCCATATATGACAAGTCCTCAGCTAATATCGTACTGAATGGGGTTAAAGTGAAGCCTATTCTCCTAAAGTCAGGAACAAGACAGGGATGCTCCCTGTCACCACCGCTATTCAATAAAGTATTGGAAGTTCTAGCCAGAGCAATCAGGCAAGAGAAAGGAATAAAATGCATCCAAATTGGGAGAGAAGAAGATAAACTGTCACTATGTACAGATGATACGATCTTTTATATAGAACATCCTAAAGACTCCACCAGAAAACTATTAGAAACAATAAACCAATACAGTAAAGTCACAGGGTAGAAAATCAATGCACAAAAATCAATTGCATTTCTATGCCAACAACGAAACTTCAAAAAAAGAAATGAGAAAACAATATCTTTTGCAATTACAACAAGAAGAATCATATACCTAGGAATAAACTTAACAAAGAATGTGTGGGAGTTCCCTGATGGTGTAGTGGCTTAAGGCTTCAGTACAGGCGCTGTTGGTGCTGCAGCTTGGGTCCGATTCCTGGTTAGGGAGCTACCCACATACCAAAAAGCAAAAAAAAAAAAAAAAAAAAAAAAAAAAAAAAAAAAAAAAAAAAAAAAAAAAAAAAAAAAAAAAAAAAAAAAAAAAAAAAAAAAAAAAAAAAAAAAAAAAAAAAAAAAAAAAAAAAAAAAAAATAAAAAGAATGTGAAGGATTTATACACTGAAAACTGTAAGACACTATTAAAAGAAATGAAGAGAACACAAGGAAATTAAAAGATATTCTGGGCTCATGGATTGGAAGAATCAATATTGTTAAAATGGCCATATTACCCAGAGCAATATACAGACTTAATGCAATTCCCATCAAAATCGCAGACATTCTTTCAATAAATAGATAAAAGAATCATCAGATTTGTATGGAACCACAAAAGAGCCAGAATTGCCAAAGCAATCCTAATACAAAAAAAAGGAGTAAGATTGGAGGCATCACACAGCCTGAATTCAACCTATGCTGCAAAGCATCAATAGTAAAAACATCTTGGTATTAGCAGAAAAACAGACAATCAGACCAATGGAACAGAATTGAAAACCCAGAAATAAATCCACAAATATATGAACAAATAATTTTTTATAAAGGACCAAAAAATACACAATGGTGAAAAGAAAACCTGTTCAATAAATGGTGCTGGTAAAATTGGAAAACCATAAGCAAAACAATGAATCTGAACTATGAAATCTCACCATATACTAAAATTAATTCAAAATGGATTAAAGATTTCCACATAAGACCGAAATAATAAACGGTATAGAAGGAAACCTCAGTGCTAAACTTATAGACCTTGGGTTCAGGGAGGACTTTATGAATCTGACCTCAATAGCAAGAAAAGTAAAAGCAAAAATAAATGAGTGAGATTATATCAAACTAAAAGACTTCTGCACAGTTTAAAAACCTATCAACAAAGCAAAGAGTCAGTCAACCGAATGGGATAAAATATTTGCAAACAATGCATCTGATAAGAGACTAATATCTGAAATTTATAAAGGACTCGTATGACTCAACAACAAACAAACAAACAAACAATTCAGTTAAAAAGTGGGCAGAAGACCTGAACACTTCATTCATGAAGACATACAAATGGCCAACAGATATTAATATATGAAAAAATGCTATTAGGGAAATGCATATAAAACCACAATGAGATATCATTGGCTATATCAACAAGACAAGGAATAACAAGAGCTGGAGAGGCTGTGGAGAAAAAGGAACCCTCCAATGATGCTGGTGGGAATGCAAATTGGTACAACTGCTATGGAAAAAAGTGTGGAGGTTCCTCAGAAAATTGGGAATGGAGTTACCATATGACCCAGCCATCCCCCCTTCTGGGTTTCTATCTCCCAAATTTAAAAGTCTGAGTTTGCAAGAACTTATGTACCCCAATGTTCATTGCAACTCTGTTCACTGTGGCCAAGTCCAGAAAACAACCAAAGTGCCCTGCGATAGATGACTGGATAAAGAAGCTGTGGTACATATACACAATGGAATATTACTCAGCTATAAGAAAAGATGAAATACTGCCATTTGCAACAAAATGGATGGACCTGGAGATCATCATACTAAGAGAAATAAACCAAAAACAAACAAACAAACAAAACCCCCAAGAACCATATGACTTCATTCATGTGAAATATAATACTGAAAGCAACAAAGAAACAAAAACATTCATGGACATAGTCAATAGTTTAGTGATTACCAGATGATAAGGGAAGAGGGTAGTGAGAGAGGAGGGAGGTGGATCAAATATGTGGTGATGGAGAGAGAACTAACTCTGGGTGTTGAACACATAATGCAACATATGGATGATGAACTATGGAATTGTACACCTGTAACCTATGAAATTTTTGC
This sequence comes from Lyroderma lyra, assembly GCA_004026885.1. Classification (NCBI taxonomy): domain Eukaryota; kingdom Metazoa; phylum Chordata; class Mammalia; order Chiroptera; family Megadermatidae; genus Lyroderma; species Lyroderma lyra. The sequence goes on from PVJL010009540.1 coordinate 4,431, forward strand.
CAACCAATATCACCCCAATAAATTTAAAAAGAGAAAAAAAGAAAACCAAGGTCAGCCCACTAGCATTAGCTTGTTAATTTGATGCATTTTTTAGAATAAAAAATTGCCCTAAAAAATAAGAAGACTATTGGGCAGGATAAGGAGTAAATGAAACTTGCTGAGGAGATATTAATACGGTAACCAGAAATCAACCAGAGTACCTTCTGTGTTAGCAACCGTACCAATCAAACAATTTTTTGTTATCTGGGCCTGCTTTCTCATCTCCCAGTATTGTGCATTTGCAGAAGGCATAACATGTGAACAAGGTGTAGTTTTTTTATTAAAAGAAAAGGAATCTATTAGAACCTCAAAAGCACAAACTATTCATGTTAACATATGCTGGGGAAAAATTTATGTTTCAACATATTCTGTTTAGAATGCAAGATACTTGTGAAAGTGAGAAACATGATGGTAATTTTAATTACTTATCACACAGACAATGTCACTGAGATTTCATTAAATTAATGACAACTGTCAAAGAAACATCTGTGGAGGTACAAACAAGCCACCTAGTAGCAAGGAAGTTTGCTGTGATTGATGAATGCTTCAGCAAACCAAACAATAATTGCAGCAGTCCCTTTCCAGGTTTGGGCAGCACTAAAAATGCCAGCTATTGCAGATAGCTAGGTACATGGTACAACTATAAACTCAATGGGAATATGTTTGGCAGTTGAGGAATAGCTACATGTTAGCAGCCTAATGTTCAAGGAAGAAGAGGTATGATATTTATTGAACTCCTAGTATGTACAAAACTATTGTAATATTTGAACTCTTAGACACCATGCTAGATCCTTTACCTACATTATCTTATTGAATCCTTACTATAGCTCAAGATAGGTACTATTATTATTTCCATAAGAAAGTCTCAGAGTCGTGAACCAATTTCAACTAGAATCATATGGATAAGGGCTGAAGGCAAGCTGTTACCCCAAGTTTGTCTGACTCCTCAAAATGTAATTTTGTCACTACAATACAGATTCTACTAAAAGTATACAATTAGCCATCCAGAAGAGGGGGATTGCTAGATATTTCCAGGCCTTCTGAGGGAGGAAAAGAGGTCCCATTGAAAAGGGTTTTTGGTTCTGGGTTTGAACAAAAGGCACCAACCCTTTAGTTTTTCAAAAACTGGGTACTTCTTTTTGCCTTTTAAAATTATTTAATCTTGATGAAAGACAGATATGATTAAATTCCTACCAATCCTAAATGGAAGATGCAGTTATGGTTGAAGCAAGACAGCAAACTTCTGAGAAACTGGAAGTATAGTTCCTGAGCAGAAAGGGAAATCATTTTCTCTCTTGAGCCCAGTCAGTGTTAGGTAGCTCTGGAGAACGGCCAGTAAGAGATTCCCAAAATGGGGTAGACAGCTATTTAAGGCTACTATCTTGTTTCATGTGCACCCAATTGCTCAACTTTGATGTCACAACCACCTAGCTTAGGCTTAGATCTACATAATCGATTTAGCAATCACTAGTTAGTAAAAAAAACCTCCTACTCAGCCGTGCTCCACACATCAAATTAGAGGAAAACTTATTTCTTTTTTTATTAAATGTATTGGAGTGACATTGGTTAGTAAAATTATACAGGTTTCAAGTTTACAATTCCATTATACATCATGTATATATTGCATTGTGTGCTCACCACCAAAAAGTCAGTTCTTCCATCACCACATACTACTTGACTCCCCATCCCTCCTCTAACACCCCCTCCTGCCTTACTCTCTGGTAACCAGTAAACTATTGTCTGTGTCCATGAGTTTTTCTTTCTTGTTGCTTTCAGTTTTATATCCCACATATCAGTGAAGTCATATGGTTCTTGATTTTTTCTATCTAATTTATTTCACTTAGCTTGATGATCTCAAGGTCAATCCATGTTGTCGCAAATGGCAGTATTTCATCTTATCTTATGGCTGAGTAATATTCCATTGTGTATATGTACCACAGCTTCTTTATCCAGTCATGTATCAAAAAACGCTTTGGTTATTTTCGTATCTTGGGCACCATGTGCAATGCTGTAATGAACATATGGGTACATATACTAAAATTACAGGGAAATTTATTTCTTTCTGGGGCCATTTGTAAAAAGGACAGCCTTTAAGAAAAAGAGGATCTGTCCTTTACTTGCCTCATGAGGCACAATTAATTCTTCTATAATCCCTAACAGAACTAGACTTATGTTGAAGGTCAAGGAATTAACACAGAGAGTTTAGGGTGAAACTTAGATTTATCTGAGGACTCTCCTTTCTGTGATATTCACATTTGAAAGTGACAGACCCTGGGAAACACATTGAGACAAATCATGCAGTATCTGGCTCTTGGAAAAATCAAGGGATTGAACTGGGACCATGTCTATTGTTCACATCTTTGGCAAACTTATAGTTCTGCTCCTTTCTTTATTTCTGGGACCAAGATTTAAACTTTACTTTATTGAATTGTTAAAAACTAAATCAGTAAATAGTGCTGAGTGCTAAAAAAAGTTATTTCCACATGAGCCAAAGAATTTGTGTTAATCACACAGCAGTCACATATGTAGAACTGTCTCCTTCAGGTGATACCTAAGTATTACTAACCCACTGAGATTTAACACATTATTTACAAAAAGTTATGTTGGTATTAACAAGTTTCCAGTGTTAAATTGAAGTGCATTCTCTAATAGTAAATGTATACCACAGAAAAGGAATAGTGACAATTCTGGTTGAAGAAAAGATTTAGAGAAATAGATGAGGGAACATTAAAGAATCTCAAGGCATTCCATTCAGATGTCATGAATTCAGGGGGTGGCAAAGCCAGGTATTCAAAGTACCTTTGGAAGAATCAAATATATCTCACAATCTTGCTTTACAGTGGGAGGATACAATAAAAGGAATTCCAAATGGCTTGCTCAAATTACTATACACATTATCTGACACAATCAGCTCATATATACAAACCTAACTTTCCCAATAACATTGCAAAGTTCAACATGTAAGGATGGAGATTATAAAATGAGTGCAGTAGGAATATCAAAGAGGTCATTGCTAGATAGATACCTTTGGTCTTGTGTCTACAACTACATAAATTGGTTCCTTGGGTTTGTTTGCTAATGGCCTCTAGTCTATCATCTATGCAGCTAGTGTAAAATTCAAAGACTGGCTACAGCGGCAACTGGCACCCTGAAATAAAAAAATGTATCAATTGTATCAGTTAAGTGATCATATGCACAGGTAGACAAAAATCCTCCTTGATCTCAGTTTCAGTGAGTAGAAAATGATGCACCAACTCAGAATAGTGCAGCAAAGAGAGGGATAACTCTAAAGTCCAGCCATTTCATCGACATTGGGTTCAGCCTCCTGCCTCCCCTAGGCATGTGGGCGTGTCACCAAAATGCAGCTCAGGGTAATTTTCTTTCTTTCCTTCTATTATATTTGGTTAAGATTCCCAACCTAGACTTGACAAATCCAGACTATAAGAACATCATATCTTGAGTTCTTCCTTAATAAAATTATATTCTCAATATGTACTAAGCTAGTGTTTTTCTGAAACTGTCCTGCTTTTTATAGTCCCAGTAATAATACCCATATAAATCAGAGGACTGCAGTGGCAGCAGAATTCAAGAAAGAGCAGAGATTTAGAGTGTCTTAATAGAGCAGGATTTACTCATTAATGTCAAATCAGAGGAGCTGGTTTGTTTTGAGCCACTTCAATATAAAAACAATATAGCTACTTAGCAGGTATGAGGTGTGACCAAAAAATATGGTGAATGTTTAAATAAAAAAAATATTACAGTAAAAGGCACATTGTCATTAATACCATTCAAAATACACCCTGTCACTTCAAACACACTTATTCTATCACTCTTGCCACTCTCTGAAGCATTTCTGGAAGTCCTGAATCAATTCAGGTTACACATCACTTTTGGTACAGCAATTTCTGTAAAATAAAAACATTATGGGGTGTTGTCATCCACCTTATTCACTGGATCTGGCACTGTGCCACTTCTGGATCTTCCCCAAAGTTAAAATCACCATGAAAGGTAAGCATTTGAATCGATTCAGGACATTGAGGCATCCACAACAGCACAACTAAAGACACTCATGGAAAAAGACTTTAAGAACTGCTTGAAAAAGTAGCAGGACAATGGGATAAGTTCGAAGTGAGGGAGAATATTTTGAGGGGGATTAATGGCAATGTGTCTTTTACTATAATAAATTTGTTTTTATTTAAAAATTCACTGTATTTTTTACTATACCTTGTATGTTTGGTAATAATTAGTTAATGGACGGCAATGCACTTCAGTGTACTTTCAAAGGAATCTGCTCACCTTGATAGTTTAACAAGACACCCATCTGTACACTCTATACCGCCTGATTAGTTACCTACTTGAGAAAATTACTATTTGTCTAACTCCCTATTTCAAAATGAGCACAAGAAGTAAGAACTATTATCCCTTCCTATGGAAAAGGACTCAAACAAAGGAGTCAAGTACTTTTTCCTGCTACCTTAAATTATATTAAAAGTAGAGAAAGAGAATCAAGAACATCTGTGTTCTAGTTGGAGGATACAGTCCCTAAATATCCTTTCATACAACCAGCTCCCTTTCCTTCAACAACTTCCCATCAAGCTGGAGTCCACGGAGAAGGAAAGAAAATAAGTGAATACACACCAGCACAACACTTTACAATTTACAAAGTACACATATATTTTCCTTCATGTGATACACTTAAAAACCCTCAGCAGTAATGAAGTTCAGAGGAGTAACTTGTTTGAGATCACACAGATAGTAAATGAACTTAAACCCAGGTCTTCTACAGCCAAGTTCAGTTCTAATGAGAGAAGTTTGCTCAACTCACATTGTTTTCTTTGTAGAGGTAGGAGAGCACAGGTACCTATTTTTACTTCTATATTTTTTCTTTGTAGAGCACTGACTGCTTTGAAATTCTTTTTTAATTAAATTTATTCAGGTGGCATTGGTTAGTAAAATTGCGTAGGTTTCAGGTGTAAAATTCTACATCATCTGTGTGTTGCATTGTGAGCTCACCACCCAGAGTCAGTTCTTCCATCACCATACATTAGAATCCCTCCTTCCTCCTTCTCCACCACCCTCCCTATATCCCTCTGGTAACTTCTAAACTATTGTCTGTGCAATAGTTCTTTTTCTCTTTTGATTGTTCATTTATTCTGATCTTTAGATTCCACATATAAGTGAGGTCATATGGTATTTGTCTTTCTCAGTCTGATTTATTTTGCTTAACATGATATCTCCTAGCTCTTTACTTCTGAACTTCAAACTTCCAACCATCATTCCCAAAGTAACAGATTTAGAAGCCACTACTTATATATAAGCCACTACTGTATATCTAAAAAAAACCCTAATATATAGGTAACCTCCATATAACATGGCACTTCTAAAAATCAGTTTTTCTCTAACACAGTTTGAGAATTAGAGAAATCCCCCAACAACATGGAGCATAGTAAGAGCTTTTAAGAGCAAAAGACATCTCATTTGAAATTTTTCATTCGAGTGTGGATGTCCTATCAGATTTGAATGCAGACTTTTAAAATTTATTAGAATTTTAAATCCATTTTGATAGTGGAGTATTAAGTACATACATTTTAAAACTTTGCATTTTTCTTTTTCCTATATTATACATAGATTAAAATTTCTTGGGTGAGTATTATTCAACCTGTTTCAAAGAAATGGTAATTATGTTTTTCATTTTTGTGAATTAATTTGTAGCCTTGAACTATGTCTGGTGGAAATTTTAAAAATACCTCTTATAAGACATTTCATCTTGCTAAAATGAAAAATACAGAAATTGGATTGGCTCAAATAAAGGGAAAAAGTATCATATGTCATGAAAACCTTGGATTTAAATGAAGCAACAATCCAGACTGTACAGAAAAATGAACATAAATTTAGAGCTTTTGTTGCTGGTGGTTGTTCTATCTCTGCAAATATGACATCTCTTCCCAGAACACCAATAATTGAGGAGATGGAAAAAGCCCTTAGTATCTGGATTGATGACTGTTCAAAAAAACAGATTCCACTGGACACCTATATTATTAAACATAAAGCTTTAAAAATCTACAATTACTTAAAGGAAAATGGAGAATCTGTTATTAACCCTGACTTTGTTGCTAGCTAAAGGTAGTTTGACTATTTTAGCAAAGAAGCTGCCAAAAATTATCCCAAGGAATTGCAAGAAATTATTGTACAGGGTGGATATTCAAGACATCAGGTTTTTAATGCTGACTAAACCAGCCATTGGTGGTGGGGGGGAAATGCCCAAGATAACATTTATTTCAAAAAATAAAAAAGTTGCATTGGGTTTTAAGGCATCAAAAGACCACATAGCATTACTTATGTGCAGTAATGCTTCAGGCGATCACATGATAAAGACCTATGCTAGTTTATAAATCTCACAATCCTTATGCAATGAAAAATGTAAATAAGAGTAAATTACTGGTATATTGGACAGCAAATAGGGAAACTTGGGTAACTACTGAATTATTTAAAATGTGGTTTTTAAAATGTTTTGTACCAAGTGTGGAAAACTACTTAAAGCAGAAAAATCTAGATTTTAGAGTTCTACTAATATTGAATAATGCACCCAGCCATCTGAAAGATTTAAATCATCCAAATGTCAAAATAATTTTTTACCACCAAATACAACTTCTTTACTTCAACCTTTAAATCAGGGAATTATAGCTACATTTAAGACTAATTACATCAGGAAATCTTCACAAAGGGTTTTGAATAAAGTCAACGATGAAGCTATAGTAGTCATAGTGTCATGGAAACTTTTTATAATTTTGGACTGTATTAATGTCATAAATTTATCCAACAAAGAAATAAAACCAATGACATTACATGCTTGTTGGAAAAATATATGGCTGGTGTCAAGTCAAAGTGAAAATCTAATACAGCCAGCAGTGAACATGATAGATGCAGTAGTAGAACTTGCTAAGTCTCTAGAAAGGAAAGGCTTTGATGATATGACTGTTGAAGATATCCAAGAATTACTAGTGGAAGAAGAAACTGATGAAAGCAAATTTGGTGGAAATGACATCTGGAATATGCCAAGATAATTCAGGGGATGATAGCACAGGTGAAAAAGAAAAAGTTAAACACTTTACTCTAAAGTTGTAAAGAAAGGCCTAGACTTAGTTGAACATTTGGAGCTATATTTCCTAAGTGAAGATCCTTCCACTGAAAGAAACAAAAAGTTTAAGAGAGAACTTCACAAGTGCTTAGCACAATATAACAAAATTTATAAAGCTCTCTCAGCTAAAAGCAAGCAATCTAAAATAACAGTTAAAAAAAACTACAGAAGTTAAGATTATGCTGAAGAAAGTTTAGTGGATGAAGATACCTTGTCAAAACCAAAACACCCTTGGTTAATTGTGCTTAGTAGGGATGATGAAAAAAACATTATTTAATACATATTAATATGTCATACTTTTGTTGAAAATTGCTTTAATAAAGCTAGTTCTCTAAATTATAAAAATACCATAGTATGTATTTTTTATGATTTTTTGGAACCTAAACCCCCCTTTTCGTACTAGTTCTTTGTTTCATATAGCATGGATTCACACAACACAGCAGTTTTTGGAACCTAACAACCATGTTATAAGGGGGTTACCTCTATGTGTGTGTGTGTGTGTGTGTGTGTGTTACATTTTTCACTTACTACCAAAAGGTTGGAATGGCAATCACTTAAGGATTAGCTTTCCAGTATTTATCATCTTAGAAGCACCCATTCTACATAAATAGGAACAAAAATATCCTGGTGTAATAGCTTTTCCAAGTATGCCACTATTTTCTAGAAAGGAAGGTATTCAAATATATAAGAACAAATGGTATTAACATTATAGGTAGAAATGCACATTATAGGTAGAAGCCACATATAACCATAACTTGAGATTCTTACACTTGCCTATCAGAAGCGAACAATGTATATAGTAAATAAATAAATTAAAGCAAATAATCTAAGTGTAAGAAAGACAGGTGGAAAAGAAAAAATTATGTAATATACTCTTTCTTAAAATGCATGCTGGGTTCCTATTTTGCACCTCTTGAGGGCCTTTAAAACATTAGTCTGGTGGTGGAAGCGTTAACATTTTAAGTATGACTTACTCTATAAAAAGACTAATACATTTTCTCAAATTTAGCAGCTTTTATTTGTTGATTACCAAAATACAACTTTCCAATGACAGAGTGACAAAATATTATAACATCACAGACCTCACATTACCAAATTAATTCTAATCACGACTCTAAATGAAGAATACCCTAAACTTTTGATAATGGATCAAACAAATCAAGATATAAATAGGCAAAGAAGTTTTAGGGGCATCACACTGAGGGCTCTGTATAACTCATTAAAGTCAATGTCCTCAGAATGCAGAACATTTGAAAGAGGAAAAGTTCTCTACCCTTCCTGAACTCAGACTTTGGAGAAGTGGGTCATATAAAGATAAATAAATGGAACTTCCCTGTTAACTCAAAAGACTACATGTGTCCCAGGTGCCAACACAGATATTTCAGACCTCATTTGAGGAACTTAGACACATATTTTAACTAGAAAGAATTCACCTAATTTCTACTCATTCCTGTCAAGTATGACCCCAAGAAGCCATCTCACAAATGGCCGGGCTAAGTGACAACTCATCAATCCTCATGATAGTCTAAACTGTGTTACCAAAAATCCATTACAATAGCTGTCTTTTTATGATAAGAAAAAGCTGTAAATAAAGATCCAACAGCTCAGAGACACCACCTAAACACCAATGACTCTGTGCAGAAAAGTTATCACAGAAAACCTGACTGCTATCCTTAGAAAGGCTAGCTTGCAAGGTTGGCCCTTGAATGGTGCATGGAAACTTGGATTTTGGAAGGGATCCTACCATTCCTTAACTGATAAAAGTGACTCATTGTGCCTGAACTGTTTATACAAACAATGTGATTTATGCCAAATTCTCATTTTATTTCTGGACATCTGAAACTTTAGTATATACGAGGCAGAGAGTGCCTATGTGACCAGCTCCCAATAAATATCCTGGCCACTGATTCTCCAATGAGCTTTCCTACAAACAACATATTCTACATGTCAATTTCTGGCTAAAGAAAGTAAGCATGTGCTATTTGACTCCACTGGGAGAAGACGCTGAGCTAGTGCCTGGTTCTCTCTGGACTTTTCCCTTTTTCCCCTTGCTGATTTTGCTTTATATATTTTCATAGCCACAAGTACCTATGAGTCCTGTGAGTCCTCCTAAGTGAATCATTAAACTAAGGGATGGTCTTAGGGACCCCCAAACCATTATTAGATCTCCATATTTGGCCCAGGGCTCTTTATTGAGATTAAGACTCAAATACTTGATATAAAATTCTTCATATCTTTTGAATGTCCTTGAACTCAAGTCTAAAGCTAAAGACACTGGCTTCTTCCTGTGCTACTTATCTTGGCAAACATATTCATTACCCACTTGGTCACCTAGGCCAGAAACCGGGAAACCTGGGATACATACTAAAATTCTCCCTCTTCCTGCCAGCCACATTTATCTGTCATTAGATTCTTTCAATTGTACCACCTAAATATTTCTTATGAGGTTGGACAATTAATTTCATAAACTTATTCTAGAAAAAGTGCTACATACCTCATTGCTGAATATCACTGTGGTCACCTTTGAAGTATTCCCCTTCAGAAGCTATGCATTGATGCCACAGCCTAGTTTACCCTTCAAAGCAATTTTGGAATTCTTTTTTTGTAATGGCCATCAGAGCTGTTGTCATAGCTACCCAGATTCTGACAATTTAGCTTACAAACCTGTCACCATGCACTTACATTGGCAGCACTGCACAAACAACTCAGTAAGATGTCATAACTCATATTCAGCAATGAGGTATGTAGCATTTTTTCTAGGAGGAGTTTGCAAAATTAATTGTTGGACCTCACAAAACCATCTCCTCCTCTCCATCTACAGTCATTGCTTTAGTTCAGGTTCTCATCAATTCTATTATTCTTCTGCATTCTTAGCTTCAGAAAACCAATTCTCCACACCACTAGCAAAGTTTTCTTTCTAAAATACAAATGTACTCACATTTCTTTCCACTTTAAAACATTCTAGTAACTCCTGTCTTCAGGATAATGCTCAAATTCCTTAATTTGTCCATGAAGCCTTTATGATCTGACTTCATTCCTGATCTCTTTCATTCTTTCCCTTATAAATTAAGATAGATTTCCTTTTCCAGACTATTTCCCTAAGCATGAGACTGTTTCTGGCTTCCTGGTCTGAATTCCATATCCTTGTGTCTTGTGTCTTGAGTGTTGTCAGTACTTAATAAATGCTTGTTGCATTGCTGAATGTTAAATGAAAAGGAGAGATTGTGACTGACTTTGTTTTCTTTTTTTCAAAACCTTGTTTGCTGGTTTTCTCCTGTTTTAATTACATTGATCTAAAGAAAAATAACAATGATAAAATTACTTCATAGTTTCTGTTGGCATCTGCTATGGTCCAATATCTGTTGGGTAGTTCCATACACTTAAAGTCTGACATGAGGTCAGGCAGTTTCCATCCATTCTCCCTCATCTCTTTTGAGGATTTGGGGTTATAAGAAAAAGCATACAGATCTTCAGGTAATGCTAGAGAAGAGAGATAGGCATGAAAAAAAGTAGTATGAGTGAAGCTTAGAGAACACCAAATAATATGAAGAATGGCTATATTTCCTTTCCCCCAAAGGATTTGTTTGTCAAACAGCCCCAGAAAATGACAATGATTTGTGTATAAGGTTGCCTTTATGTAAGTAATAAGAACTGGAATATTGCTTCAGAGTCATATTAATTTGTTTTTAAATTTTTGTGACAATACAATTCACAAACATTAGGTCAGTCTTCCTGTGAAATGATGGATAATGGACTGAATTGAAGCTTCAGGGTTTCCCATGTTGGGAAAGTGGCTCTTACAAAAGTTTTCCAACTGAGCTTCAATGTTATAAGTGTTCTGTTAGTTATAATATTTTAGAATACATTAACACTGTTCTTCCATTCAGGCCAATAGCTACTTGTGGCTGATAAAAGTCCATTTCTTTTCTTCTTCTGGTCAATACCACCTCCTCCCTTCACATGATGCAGCATATAATCAATAATTCATTTTACCAATTTATGTGGCAACAACTTTTCTAGAGATGGATGGAATCTGCTACAGCCTTACAAAGTGTTGGGCTGGCTGACAGGTAACCCCTGTCAACAAAATATCAGCAAATTGTAAGAAATTATTCTGGGAAAGGGGTGGAAGCAAATGGGAAATAAAATGTAAAAGCATGAAAAAACTACGGACTAAACTCAGAGGAAGCTGATGGGTTAGCCATCTAAAGGTGGAGCTGGTGGATGAGAGGTTGAGGATGGAGGAAGCAGAGATAATTGCATTATTAAGGGTTCTGATACTATCAATTTGTACTTCATAGTCAATAACATTGTAATATCTACATATAGTGCCAGGTGGTACTAGACTAATTCGGGGGATCACTTTGCAAATTACAGTAGACTCTTCATTAACCAGAGCTCAAGAAACCTGCACTCTCAAGCAATTTTTTGCCAGTTGCTTGAGAGTGCAGGTTGCTTAAGTCCCAGTAAACATCTACTTACATTTATTTGGCACCTACCAATCCCCATTGGTGCCAATTAACTGAGTGTCTAATTTACATAAATGTCTAACAACTATGCTGTATACCTGAAACTACTATAAAACAATATTGAATGTCAACTGTAGCTGAAAATTAAAAATGTATAAAGAAAGACTCCGATAAACTGCCCTAGTCTTCTAGCAGGAACTGAAAGTAGAGATGGGAATAGTGGGCAAAACATCAAGCTTGTGGTACAACAGAAAACAAATTTTGAAAGCTGTGTAGTCCTTGCTAACAGATGTCACCCCAATAAGTCTAACAATAAAAATGAATTAAAAAAATAAAAAAAAAGAAAACACATTTTGCTCCAAAGCAGACTTTCTTTCTGAACTGATAAAAAAAAAAATCACAAGTTGATAGTCAAATATATGGTGATGGAAGGAGAATTGATGCTAGGTGATGAACACTTAAGACAACACACAGATGATGTATTGTATAATTGTACACCTGGAACCTCCATAATTTTTACTAACCAATGTCACTCCAATAAATTTAACAATGAAAATGAAGGTAGGGAAAGATAAGGAAATAACATGTATTTAACACCTACTACATAGCAAGTACAGAGGAAAATGCATAAGTACATTGAAGCCTCAAAGCAATCCCACAGGGAGCTTATACTATCACTACTTCTACACATAAGGGAGTTGAGTTCAGAGGTTATGTAACTTGCCCAATTACCATGAAGTTGGGAAGTAGTAGAGCAGATTCAAACTCTGCCCTGTTTAACTTCATATCTCATGATCTTTCCAGTATGCCATTCTGGGGGAAATAGAAATGGTTTGAAATAAAAATACTATCATACCTACCTGCTGAGAAATCTTGAGCAGTGAAATATAAATCAATGGGACACATCAGAGTCTAAAACAAAGTGAGCCATCTGAAAGTTCTTATAGCAGAAAATCAAGGCACAACCCAAGCTAGTGATGGGCAACTTCTCCACAGTAGCAATGTGATGCAGTGTGATCTACAAAACAGAAAAGGCCCAAAATAAATTCACAGACATGCAATAGTTCTATCATTATCAAGGTGCCTGACTCTCAGTGATGGTAATAGTATTGCCAAAGATGTGATCACATCTACAACCTTCAATCATTTTTTGTAAGGTACAACTGAGTTTTTTTTCAAACAGAAATTAATAGTGGTAAAGCAATAAGAATCAAACTGCAGTGTTATAAAACTTCTCTCTCCCTAAGGATATAAGTTTAACAGGTTTTTTTGGCTATTGTGGTAAATTAGCTCAGTACAGATGGCTTCTAGCATGCAACAGTAGAATTTACAATCATAATGGAATAATTGTTACAGAGAAAAACAGAATTTCCTTTCATTCTACCAAATTACAAATTTAAAATGATTAATAACTGGCATTGTGTTTTATTTCTCACAATGTTACCCATGACCATGAACTATTTAATCTCTATAATCACTGCATTCCAGGAATGAAAAAAACCAAAACTCTGAGAAGTGAATTCCTCATCAGAGGTCACATAGCCAAGAAGTGGTACAAAACAGGATTTGAACCTTGGCAATCTAACTGCAAGCCCAGTAATTCTAAAACCTTTAACCCTGAAATTAAGATTTAACTAGAAATATTAAGGGAGGATTTCTTTCCCATATTCTAGATACTACTGACAGTAAAGCAAAGAATAAAGTGGTGGGAAGGGGATGGAAATTGACCTCAGTAACTTAGGAAATAAGTAGAGACTATAAGACTGATAACTAAAGGAACTATACATAAGCATTATACTGTAGCTAATAAAGTTGCTTCTCATGGGCATACAGGTTAACAATTCTGATTTTTTTAAGAAAAGAAGGATGATTAAATCTTTAGTCTCATCATTCTTGCCCATGCTGATGCCAGCAAAAAAGAAATGCATGAAAAAAGAATTGCTAAGAAAATTGGTATCCAAATAATACAATTCTTTCTTTATAGATTCAAAAAGCCATGGGATCATGGTTTTACATTTTCATCTTTTATGTTCTCCTCCTATCTGTGTATCTGATATTTCCTACAACTAAAACCTCGATGTAATTGTTTCATTCTTCAGACTCCCTGTTCTGTACCTGGAATGGCCTTCAAATCATCATTGCCTTCTATTTTCCTCCACCCTGTATATTCCATTCCCCCACCCCAATTTATTTGGAAAATACATGTCTTCCAGCAGCTCTTTCAATTATGTCCACTATTTAAGAATGGGGCAGGTGTGTGGACCATTCACATATTCCCAGCAGGGATTTTACATCTTAATTTCTATCTTAATAGTTTTGTCAAATTCAGTTCCTTCCATGGAAGTTTTGAAGGGGCCACAAAAACTACTTAGGATGTAATGGGAATTAATATATGAAATTTCAAGAAAATCAAAGTCCTGTTGATCAACATGTGAGATCTGTGTTTTGGGTAGTAAAACACTGATCATCAAGATTATGTGCCAGGCAAAAAGGTGGTAACTTGGGAAGAGGGTGAAGTAAACCAGATGGAGGCTGAGGAAAACTTCTTCATTAATAAAACCAACAGGGTAAATAAACCACCTTTGATATGCAGAAATAAATCACATAAGTTCTTTCCAGACCTTAGTCCCTTGGGTTTGAATTAATACCCAAATGAAATACCCTATGAAAACGTGTCCTGCCAACAAATGCAGGTAGAAAGAAGTCTCATGGCACAATACTAAAGAAATGGTTTCTAAACCGTTAGAAATGAAAGAGTCCCTAGTAATTATATAATCTAACCACTTCACTTTACAGATGAGAACATTTAAGCCCAGAGAGTGAGAGCCACTTACCTGAGGTCATATGACCAGTCAGCAGAGTCTAGCTAGAACCAGCACTCTTGATGCCTCTTTTGGCATTCCTTTCATCACACCAAAGGAAGCAAGATACAGTCTCATATGGGGAAAGCTCATGGTGTTTTGAAAAGGGAGTGTGAAAATACACCTGACCCTTGAACAATGGGTTTGAACTGTGCAGATCTACATACATACAAATTTATTTTTCAATAAATATATAGTTGGCGCTCTGTGTCAGTGAGTTTCACATCCACAGATTCAACTAATCGAGGATTGACAAATAGTATTTTAAATCCATGGTTGGGAATCCATGGACACAGAGGGTCAGCTGTATGCATTGTTGCATGCTAATTTATATCATGGACTTGAGCATTGATAGATTCTGGGATCTGTAGATTCTGGAACCAATTCCCCCATGGATATTGAGAGATGATGATAGAGTCAAAAGTTACATGTTTATTTTCAATTGTACAGGGGTCAGTGACCCAAACCTCCATATTTTTCAATGGTCAACTGTACTTATTTCATAAGTATATTCAATTCAATTTATTTTTTACTTATACAATAGTATTTATCATGTGCCAGGCACTATTAAGCACTTAAAACATTAACACTTTTATTCTCATAACAAGGTTATTATTACTATCCCTATTTTACAGATGAGGGAACTGAGACATAGAGAAGTTAAATAACTTGTCTGAGGTTACAAAGGAAGTAAATGTTGAAGCTGAGGTTGCACCCTGAGCAGACTGGCTCTATAGCCTGTGATCTTCATCACTACACTATACTGTTTACCAGAAGCATGTTGTGCTTCTTTCAAAGAGGTCTAAGCATAAATGTGATTAATGATTAAGTTAAAATTAAATGATGCTACTGCAGAATGAGGAAGGCATACAGTAATTATAGGGTTGCTACCTAATTAGAAAACATTGTTTAAAGGTGTAACAAGAAACACACACAACACACACCCTGTCTTAGGTCAGACAAATGGTCTAAATCATTGATACCTAAGGATGTAGTCAAAGGGTAATAAGCATCGCCTGACAGCTTTTTAGAAATTTAAAATCTTAGCACTGAGATTCTGCATTTTTTCACTCAATGAATACTTCTTTACTATTATTAGTTTCATGTGTAACATGGTAATTAGACATTTATATATTAGTATATCACAAAGTGATAGCCCCAATAAATCTGTCACTCATCTGACACTGTATGTAGTTACAATATTATTGACTGTGTTTCCTATGTTGTACTTTTATATCCTGTGACTATTTTTTTAAATTATAATTGACATTCAATATTACTTTTTATTAGTTTCAGGTGTACAGCATAGTGGTTAGACAATGATATAACTTAAGAAGTGACACCCCCAATGAGTCTAGTACCCATCTGACACTATACAAGGGGGACACAAAAAACCAAAATTATCTTCTGGAGGGAGGACCTCTTGTAATATAGGCTCTCTCTGCTAGGTAAGTGTTCTAGGAATTCATCAGTATCAGTGTATCATGTGGTGTTGTTGTGAGATGATGTGTTAGGCTTCAGTGAATTTTTTTTTGGGAACTCGAAGTATTTGCCCATTTCCTGATGAGGAAACATAAACAGGAACAAAATGAAGTATAACAACACACTTGCCCACACCATGCTGAGTGTTCAGCAGTTTTTTGTGTGTTTTTTTTTTTTTTACCATAAACAGCATGACCCTCATGCTGCGCTCTCCCTATTCACATAATCTCGCCCTGAGTGACTTTTTTGGGGGGGGTGTTCCCTGGATGAAAAAAATCCTCAAAGGAAAACATTTTGCTGGTGTGGAAGAGGTGAAACAAAAAATGGCAGAAGCACGAAAAGGCATCAAAATCAATGAGTTCAAGAACTGTTTTGAGCAGTGCATAAAGCATTTTGATAGTTGTATTGCATCAAATGAAGAATAATTTGAAAGTGACTGAAGTTTAAAAATGTAAGACTATGTAAATGCACATTATTTTATAAATAAATTATAGGGGGTTTGGTCTACCCTTGTACATACTTTTTATAATACTATTGACTTTATTTCCCACACTGTACTTCACATCCCTGATAGTCTGCATTTTTAACAAGCTCCCAGGTGATACAGATCCTGCTGGTTATCGAACCACATTTTATGAGTAGCAAGGCTTTAAATTACTTCAGGATGAAATAAACAGAGATTACTTTAAAATGTTCAGGAAAATTTCCATGCAGTTTAAAATGACTAAGATGACTACAGATAATAACTTCAGAGATGAGGAGTCATATAATTCAACTTAATGAAACACCCCTAGAATAGGTTCTTCAAAGAGCAGTTTTTACAAGTTTACTACTGTATTAGAAAGCATGTATACACAACTCTTCAAAACCCTTTAAAATTTCTTCTCATGGACATACCCATATTTCTTTTCAGGCTGTACCAGTAGCCTCCATATTAGATCAGGTGAATTACAGTAAGGTATAAAATCCAATTAGCTCATGTCTTATCCACATAATAATTCAATAATTTCACATTTTCTACCTGTTATTTGTGGGGGGAATGCTGACTAGGTTATCAATTCACCACCTGTGATTAAAGAGACATAATGCAAAGCAAGATAAATTTTATTAATTTGTTACAAAACTTCTTTGAGCTTTTCTAGTTTTTGCCAAGTTGGCAACTTAGGATAATTTATGCTTCCTTTATCTAAAACAGCCCTGGAGAAATTATAAAAGTGAGAAGAAAACATCGATTCCAGGAAGGATTAAAATTCTAGATGATATTGCCATGATGGTATAGGTGTGGATGTAAGATAAATAGAAACTAAGAGCCTGATGGGGGACTTAGCTTGTTAAAAGGAAGTTGTTGTGATTATATGTGTAAAATTCAATCAGGGTAAATTACATGAAGTTAGATCTTAGGTTAAAGGGGAAGAAAATAGAATACATAACTTCTAGAAAACAGAAAAAAAAAATACTTGATCTATCCAATGGAAAGTAGGAAAGGAAAAAACAAACGAACAAACAAAACAAATTAAAAAGTACATAAATGAAAACTATAAAATAAAATGCCAAAAATAAATCCAAATATAAGAGTAATTACAACCAATGTACATGAATTAAACTTACCAATTAAAAGACAAATTTATAGACCAGATTCAAACAAAAGACTCAACAATATTTGGGCTAGAAAAGATACACTTAAAACAAAGAGATGTAAACAAGTTGAAAATAAATGATCAAAAAGATATGCTATGCAAATATGAACCAAAACAAAACTAGTGTAGCATTCTTAATATCTGACAAAATAGAATTAAATGACAAAGAACAATAGGGCAAGAAGATATATTCATCATAAACATATATGCATATTATAATACAGTTTCAAAATATATATTGCTTGGTGTACTTGCCTGTAGCAGAACTGCAGAGAGTAAAAGAATGCTTGGATACTTTAATGCTCAAGGAAACATACAAAAACAAAAATGCAAAACAAGCAGAGTTACATAACACTTGCTCAGTACAACTAAAAAGCTCAAGCTATTAGATACACAGAGTAGAACTATATATCCAACACAAAGAGAGCACATTATTATTTAGGACAGCAAATAGAACACTTGACAAAAGACATCATGATAATGGCTATAAAGGAAGTCTCAATAAATTCCAAAGGCTCAATATCACACAGTCTAGCTTTGCCAACCATAATACACTGACATCAAAAATTAATAACAAAATAATAGCCAAAATTAGCATACATTTGGAAACAAAATAGTGCATTAAATTAACCTTGGGTTAAAAGGAAGTCATAAATAAAATTCAGAAATATTCAAAAGTGAATGATAATAAAAACACAACAAATGAGAATCTGTGGCAGACAGCTAAAGCAGAACTAAGAAGAAAATGTATAGCTTTAAGTATATTTATCATGAAACAAGAAAGGTTAAAAATACACTGACTAAGCATTGAATGCAATGAGAAAAACAAAAGAACATAGAAATAGGGAAGACAAAGAACAAAAATTAATAAGCAGAGAATTCTCCCTCACACGTACACACAAAAAACTTAACAGAAAAAATGAACAAAGCTAGAATTTGATTATTTTAAATGGTAACAAGATAGATCTTTGACAAAACTAATGGGAAAATAAAATTTTAAAAAGAGCAACTAAAATACTGAATGAAAAAGGGAAAACAGTGGAACAAATATTTTAATAAAGGCATTGTGAACAATATGCTGCTGATAAGTTGAAAAACTCACATGAAGTGAAAAATTCCAAGAACAACATAAAAATGGCAATGACAGTAAAAGATTTTCCCTATCAAAAAACCTCAGGCCCAGATGACAGTTAATGACTACCTTATTTAATTGATTCCAGTCATTAAAACAGGAATAATGGTTATTCAGCCTATTTTATGAGGATACTGTAATCTTGATTCTAAAACCAAATAGACCCATTTCACTTATGAAATGTAGATGCAGAAAATCCTATTAAAATTTAGTTAATGAATCAAAAGTATGTTTTAAAAAACACATTTGATCAAGTATAATTTGTATCAAGAGAGCAAATCTACTTCAACATTAGTAAATTTCAATGCAGTATATCACATGAATACATTAAAATTAAAAATCAAATGCTTCATCTGAACAGACACAGAGAAAACATTTAATTAAGTTCACTTTTATTTATGTCAATAACTCTTAGTGAATTAGAAACAAAAGTAAGCATCCTTAACTTGGTAAAGATTATGTACTAAAAACCTACCAATAATGTCATGCATAATAAAGAAACTAAATGCATTAATTTAAAATCACAAACAAGACAAATTGGACCCCAACTATCACTCTTACTGTTTCACATATCCTAGCTAATACAATGAGGATAAAGAGGTAGAAGATTAAGAAATCCAAGGATTGGATAAGAAATGCTGTATCTAGCACCATTTACAAGGAAGATAATCATCTACCAAGAAAAAAAAAAGATTCAACAAACTTAGAACTAATATGAGAGGAATTCAGCAAGGCTGCCAGATAAAATATCTACCTACAAAAGTCAAGCAATATTTCCTTTTACCAGCAATAACCATTAAGGAAATACTATTCACGATGGCAACAAACATCATATAGAATCTAGGAATTATCTTTAACTAAGCATATACAAGACCTTTACAGAGAAAACTTTAAAACTCTAATAAAGAACAGGAAGAAGATAATGAAATGAAGAGACATCCATGACCTTAGATGGAGCAACTTAATATTATAAATATAACAATTATCACCCAAGTTAATCTACAAGTTTAATGCAATTTCAATCAAACTTCAAAGTGGGTTTTCCACAAATTTAGTCCTAATTCAAACAGAAAAATATAACAACATAAACAGCTAAATCAACCTTAGAAAAGAAGAATAAAGAAGAAAAGATTTGCTCTACAGGGTGTTAAAACATACTCAAAGCCATGAAAAAAAAAGCAAAAAACAAAAAACATACCTGTAGTACCAGTGCAAGAACAGAAAAAATACACCATTGGAAATGGACCAGAGTTCAAAGGCAGATTCATGTATAAATGGAAGCATAATATAGCATAAATATGACACTACAAGTTGATGAACAAAGGACAAGAGTATTTACTAAATATTTTGGAGAAACTGTCTCAATACATAGAGAAAAATAAACCCAGATCTCTACCTAACACCATATACAAAAGTGGACTCTAGATATATCTATATGTAAAAAGTAAAACTATAAAGTAACTAGAAAAAATGCAGAATACCTTGGATCTAGAGATAGGAAAATATTTCAAAGTTAATCAATAATAGAATGGAAGAATATATGTACAATGTCTAAAATTAACAAGGAATTTTTATTTATACTATATAAGGGACTCCTGTAATGCAATAAGAAATAGACAAAGGCCCTAAACAGAAAAAAATAGGCAAAACTTTAGAACAAATTACAGAAGAGGAAATCCACAAGCATACAACCAGAAAAGCACTCAAAATATTAATAAGCACAGAAATTAAAATTAAAATATATTGCAAAAACAGGAAAGCTAGAAAATCCAAGTATCATAGGGTTGTGGGAATATATGAACCTTCACCTACTACAACTGGGGATGGGAGGCAGCATACATAGGTGGGCTATTCAGGAGGGCAATCTAGTGCTATACAGTCAAACTAAAAAAAAAATCTATATTTTATGACCCAGAAATTCTATTCTTGAGAAAGAGTGCAAATTTTCATATATGTCCATAAGAGGACATATATATTAATAGATAGGAGAATAGATAGATAAGATATAATGAAGTATAATGCAGCTATTAGAAACAATGGTACAGTGGTACACATAACAACATAAATAGATCTAAAAATATATGCTTTAGTGAAAAAATAAGAAACACAATGGTATACTGAAGACTTCATTAGTTACATAAATTAAAATTTCATGCATATGAAACAATCATATTTTGAAGGACATATTCAAATATAAATATGACATTAATCACATTAAAATGCTTGCCTATGATAAGAGAGAAAATTGGGGGGGAAACGGGGCTAAATAAATAAGTAAATAAAACTAGAGATGGCCTTGTATTGACCAATGATGATAATGTACAATAAATTAAGGATCATTGATGAACTCAATTTTATCCATCTGAGGTTAAAAACTAGAAACAAACAAAAAAGGCAACTTCCCTTTACAGAAATATGGGAAATAATCTTAGACATTGAAAAGGGGTTCTACAATGTTGGCCTCTTTAATTCATCCACACATGACTGAACTCATGGTTGTAACATATGTTCCCCCACATCCATAAGTATCATAATTCTAATTTACAAATGGAGTAATGAAGAAATGCCTGAGATCACATCAAAATATAAAATACCCAGCCCAATGCTCTTTTCATTTCACATATTCTCATGGCTACATTCAGGAATCTTTAGTTAAAAGTAAAGCAATGTGACAAATTATTAGGCAGGCAAATTGCATATGGCTAAAAGGGATGAGACAAAAACGGTATCACCTCTTTTCCTAGAGACATTTAAGAACAGGATACCCATTTATCTACTATCTAATGCGGACTTGGATTTTTAAAATAACTCTAAATGTGTTCTAATAAGGGGACTACAGCCACTCCTCATCTAACGACCTACCATCTTAACAACTGCTCAGACTTACTACCAGTTCTCTAGCACAGAGAATCCCCTTTCTCAGTTTGTGTGAGTCTTGGGAATCCTCTTTTTATTAGTCTTTGACTCATTCCCAAAGTCAGTTAGTATTCACTACACGAAGCATTCATAATCTTGCAAGAGTACAAATTTCATTTATAAGTGTGGTGTTGCATGATATCCATTGAAAAATACATACCCTATAGCACCACAACACACCACAAGACATCTGCCTTTAAGATCCTCCCTTATTGACCAATTCTCTTAATTACCTAGTCTTAGGCATGGAACTCAGTCATTAAGTAAGGAGTGCCTGTACCATAATTATCAAAGATATTCTTCTAATTATATATTCCTGTAAAATATGAATAACTTCTTTATATTTATAAGTGTAACAACTTCAAGAGATAAAATTAAAAAAAATATAAACAGATAATTCACAAAAGGGGGAATAAAAATGTAAAGAGCTCAATTTCACTAGTAATGACAAAAATCTTAATTTAAAATGTCATGGAACCACTACTTTACACTCATTAACTTTCCAGTACTGGCACGATGATGATAAGACTAATATGCTCATACAATGCTGATCACAAGGCTATATCCTTTTCAGAAAACAATATGGGAATATTATCAAGAACATATAAGTATGACCTAGTATTCCTTTAATCCAGTGTTCTCACTCTAAGAAAGGTCCCATGGATCTTTCACTTAATCTCTGCCAATTTGACATCTTTTAATAACTATAGTAGTATACAGAGAAAAGTATAAGACACTATTAAATAAATTGAAGAAGACATAAAGAAATGCAAAGATATTCCATGCTCATGGATTGGAAGAATTAACATAGCAAAAATGGCCATCTTACCTCAAGCAACATACAGATTTAATGAAATTCTCATCAAAACCCCAATAGCATTATTTCAAAAATAGATTTTAAAACATTATATTTGTATGCAATCACAAAAGACCCCAAGTTTCCAAAGCAATCCTACTAAAAAAGAACAAGGCTGAAGGCATCACATTCCCCAATTTCAATTTATCCTGCAAAGCAACAATAATCAAAACAGTCTGGTTTTAGCAGAAAAACAGACACACAGACAAATGGAAGTAAACTGAAAACCCAGAAATAAACACACACACACACACAAACATATATATATGGACAGATAATTTTCAACAAAAAAGCCAAAATCATACAATGGAGAAAAGAAAGCCTCTTCAAAAACTGTGCTGGGAAAATTGGAAAGCCATGAGCAAAAGAATTAATGTAGACTATGATCTGTCATGGTTAACTCAAAGTGCATTAAAGACCTCCACATAACACCTGAGACAATAAATTGCATTAAAAAAACTCATTGGTACTAAACTTATGGACCTTGGGTTCAGGGAGAAATTTATTAATATGACCTCCAAGGCAAGAGAAGTAAAAA
This sequence comes from Lyroderma lyra, assembly GCA_004026885.1. Classification (NCBI taxonomy): domain Eukaryota; kingdom Metazoa; phylum Chordata; class Mammalia; order Chiroptera; family Megadermatidae; genus Lyroderma; species Lyroderma lyra. Next base: position 27,499 of record PVJL010009540.1, read on the forward strand.
TAAAAATAAATTATTGGGACTATGTCAACTTAAAAAGCTTCTGGACAGCAAAGAAACAATAAAATAAAAAGTCAACCCACTGAGGGAGAAGACATTTGCAAACAATGTCTTTGATTATGGGCTAATATCCAAATTATATAAAGAACTTATACAACTGAACAACAAAAAAGCAAACAATCTAATTAAAGACGGGCAAAAGACCTGAAAAGACACTACTCCCCAAAAGACATAAAAATGGCTTATATATATGAAAGAATGCTCAACTTCACTACCCATTAAGGAAATACAAATCAAAACCACAATGAGATACCACTTCACACATGTTAAAATGACTATTATCAATGAGACAAATAATAATAAGTGTTGGAAAGGCTGCAAAGAAAGGGAATCCTCATATACTACTGGTGGGAATGTAAGTTGGTACAGCCACTATGTAAAACAGTATGGAGGTTTCTGAAAAATTTAAGAATCAGGTAACCATATAACCAAGAAATCCCTCTTTTGGGTATTTACCAAATAATCTGAAAATTTTATCCATAAAAATACATGTACCCTGATGTTCATTGCAGCATTATTCATGGGGCCAGTATGTGAAAGCAACTGAAATGTTCTTCAATACATGATTGAATAAGGAAGATGTGATATATATACACCAAGCCTGGGCAGAGTTTTCAGGGCAAGGGCTACTTCTAATTTTCTTCAAGTGTCATGGTCTACTAGCTATTTAGTTTCACTTGCACAAGTACACTGCTTTGATTGTGAAGAACCAATTCTCACTTCTAGAAGTTGTATGTGCATATGTGAAAAATGTGTTTCTTTTGCCTTTGGCTGCCTAGCGACTAGGCCCTGGCACAATGTGGCCTTCACTATGACACTGTTTTTTTAATTCAGGCAGTCACCCCAAAACTGCTTGATAGTTCACCAGTAAACCACAATTAACATCTTATCCAGCCTTGATATACACAGTGAAATGTATTCGGTCATGAGGAAAAAAAAAGAAATACTGCCATCTGGGACAAAATGGATAGATCTTGAGATTATCACACTAAGTGAAGTAAGTCAGGCAGAAAAAAATCAAGAACCATATAACTTTACTCATATGTGGGATATAAAACTGAAAGCAACAAAGAAACAAGCCAAACAAAGAGAACAAGCTCATGGACACAGACAATAGTTTAGAGGTTACCAAATGGTAAGGAGTGAAGAATGTTGGAGGAGAGAGAGGGTCGATTACATGGTGATGAAAGGAGAACTGACTCTGGTTGGTGAGTACACAATGCAACACATAGATAATGTATTATATAATAGAATTGTTATACATAATTTTACAAACCAATGTCATGCCAATAAAATTAATTTTAAAGAAAGAACTAGTAACATAAAAAAGGTGAGCACAGACTCATTCACTTGCAAACACTTGCCTGGTCTCTAATGTAGATATGTAGCTTGGGAGGCTCAGGGATGTGAGGGAAAACACTGAAGTGTGTGGCTTCAGTGCAAGAGCTGAAGGGAGGAGCCATTGTTGTAAGCTACAGGAGAACACTATCTTTTCAGTGTTGAGCTGTCCTCCTAAAGGCCAAGTATAGGACTGTATCAATCTGGTGGAAACCACTTCTGTGCATCACTTTAGCAATGCTCTGGGTCCCAGACACCCACATAGCTCATGCTACATTGCCAAGAAGCACTGTGTACTGCTAGGCTGCTGGCCCTGCCCCACAGGCTGAGGAAGTATTTTTGTAGCCATAAACCAGCTGTAGCAGTCAGAGAAACATTGGCTGGTCAAGAGTGACCCAAGACCTGTGCCATAGTCTCTGGGGCAGCTCTCAAGGATCTGAAGGCCTGAGATGGGTGGTGGCTGGCCATGGTGTGCTCATGGCATTTTTGTGTGGTGGTTGCAGTCCTAGCATCAGTACAGTAGCCAAGACTGCATTGATTTCTAAAAATCAAAACTGATACCCCATAGCTCCCTGGAATCCCACTGGACCCATCTAAAGCTACATTGCCAGAGTCATTCCTAGCACGTGGGTGGACAACACTGTCTCACAAGCCAGGGAAACTTACAGTGGCAGATAGCCTGCAACAACCTGGGGAAATTTTGTTGGTAGGCAGTGACCCAGAACCTGTGCCAGAGACAATCTTGGGCAGCTCTCAGGGATTTGCAAGCCCTGCGCAAGTAGTGGCTGGCTTCTGTGTTCTGGGGGAGTACTTTACAAAGTGGTAACAGGCCAGGAATTTCCCTGAGGTGAGTGGTGTCTGGCTGTGGTGTTCTTGGAATGTTGTGTGAAGTGATAACAGACCAAGCACTGGTGTAAAAACTGAATCCGCATTAACTTCATAAAAACCACTGGCTATGCTTTCTGATTCCCTGGATCTTCATCCTACCCAGGTAGGGCTGCATCACCCAAGGCACTCTAAACCCAGGTCCAACCAGCCCAGTCTGCACATCTAAGAAGGATCTTTCAAGAGCTGGACCTTATAGGCAACCAGCAAGTGTCAATAGGCCTCAGGTGCCTTGGGATTTTGGTTAAGCTGCCTCAAGCACACTGCTGGTGGCAGCTGGCCAAGGTTCACAGCGAGGCTACTTGCATAAACCTTTAGGTCAGCATAGGCAGCAGCCAACCACATGTAGCTTTGAGGTTCCTACCAGGTAGCCACAGGCTGGTAATAGGCAAGGCTGAAATTGGCCTGCTTGGGAGCCCCTCCCAAGTGAAATCAGACGCAACACATCCAGAGACCATCTTCAGACCACAGCAGAGCATGATTAACACCACAACCAGTACACCCAAAAGGTAATCTCAACAGACAAAAGAGCCCACAAGAGTGAATAGCTCTCTGAGGAGTCAGCACCCACACAGCATCTAATGCACTGTGGGTGGAGCCAATCATCAAAGTCAGTCAGCCTGGGAGTCAATCCCACCTATTGATGCATCAAAAGCAATCAAGGCTCAATTACAACATTACTCAACAAAACACTCAAGGGACACTCTTAGAACACTCACATGAAATAGCACGGATACTGCATCATTGGAACACACAGCACACATACTAAATAAGGCCATCCAGCAAAGACTGAGAGACATAGGAGATCTACCTAATACATTGAAGCAAACACAGAGACGTAACCAGAATGAGGAAAAAAAACAAACATGTTTCATATCAAAGAACAATAGAAACATCCAAAATAGAATTAAATGAAATAGGGGCAACAAACCTACAAGATACAGAGTTTTAAGTACTGGTTATAAGAATACATAAGTTGGGGGTGGGGAGGACCCAAGATGGTGACAAGAGAGGGGATTCCTGAAACCTCTCCTGGAAAAAACAATTCAAAACCTGAGATCCAACATGAGAAACCCTGAGTGGCACAGTCTCAGCTGAGAAATCTACCCATCACAAGAAAACATGTGAAGGTCAGAGAAAGTGGGAGGATGGCAAATGAAAGAGGAGGGAGGAAGCAGAGCAGAGGTGCAGCTGCAGAACACAAAGCATCTGAACTGCCATGGTCAATAATAGGGCCTCCAGCTGCAGTATGGTGCCACAAATCGGCTCTGGGCAAATTTGAAACTGAGAGCCAGCTGCCATAGAAATGCTGACTGAAACAAGGTCCTGGGTAAAATGCGGGCTCAGGAGAAAGGCTGAGCAGGTGTTGTGTACTAGGCCTGTGACTGACATGATCACAGCCTACCCCCAACTTGTCCTGAGCTTGCCTGATTGGGCTTCCCTGATGAATAGACTAGTGTTGCAGCAGAATCAGCAACCAGGGGAGCTACCACAGGAAACAAAGGAGCCACAAACCACACTGCCTCCAAACCCAGGCAGAAACCAGAGACACTGAGCCTAGCTGTTTCCCCTAACTTTGTCCCAAAACTCCCCTCTCTCCCCACCAACTCCACCTAGTTTCTGCTCTACAGCCAGCTGTAAATTTTTTTTTTTAAAAAGAGGCAACAAACCCTTTTCAACAAACCCCGCACTCACAAAAACTGGCAGTAGAGTCCAGGAAAACTCCAAAATGCAGGCACAGCAGCTTTTCCCTACACTGATTTAAGAGGCATAGCTCACCATCACCCACTGCCTTTTCCAAAAAAGAAGGCACACTGAGACCAAGGCAACTGGATTAAAAGAAAGAAAGCCCAGCTTGCAGGAAAGCACCCAGAGATAGGAGTTTAAATAATCAAGAAAGAAATATCAAAAGATGCTACAGTGATAAAAACTGGGAAGAGAAAGAAACAAAGAAAGAAAGAAAGAAAGAAAGAAAGAAAGAAAGAAAGAAAGAAAGAAAGAAAGAAAGAAAGAAAGAGAGAGAGAGACCTGACTATATCTGGCACAGAAAAAGCCCTAATGCCAGAAAAGGAAACACATCAAATATAATGAGTACCTTAGAATTCAAAGCCTCTCAGAAAGATAATTTAAAAATCTACAGAAAAGGAACTCATAAATCTGGAGATATATGACCTAAGTAACACAGAATAAATTACTGCAGTTCTTAAGACACTCAGAGAGTTGAAATAATGTTGGCAGAGTACCCAGAAATAGATAAATGATCTCAGAAAAAAATATATGTGAACAAAAGGTACATTTTAACAAAAGAAAATACAAAAAAAAAAAAAAGAATCAAATAGAAATTTGAGAGATAAACAAAACCATAAAAAAACTGAGAAATGAACTACCACAGAAAACAGAAAAAATCAGACAGAGGAACGAATTAGTGATTACTGAAGACTGAAACATGGAAACAACACAGAAAGAAGAAGATAGGGACTTCAGAGTCATAAAGATTGAAAGAACAGTATGAGAACTATCTGACTCCATTAGAAAGAACAACATTAAAATAATAGGAATAGCAGAAGGTGCAGAATAGAACTCTACAGAGAGCTAACTCAATAAAATAGTAGATGGGAAATTTCCAAATCTATGGAAAGATTGGGAACCTCAAATTCAAGAAGAAAATAGGTCCCCTAGCTACCTGGACCCCAGTAGATTTTCTCCAAGGCACATTATAGTAAAGATGTCAAAAACCAAAGACAAAAAATTCTCAAGTTAGTTCTGAAAAGAATAAAATTACAAGCTTTAAAAGAAAGCCCATCAGGCAATCATCAGATTTCTGAGCAGAAATTGTACAAGCCAGGAGGGAATGAAATAAAATATTCAAAATATTAAAAGAGAGGAATTTCCAACCAAGAATAATTAATCCATAATGATTATTATTTAGATATGAAGAAAGAATAAAGATCTTTTCAGACATTCAGAAGCTGAGGGAATTCTCCAGCATGAGGATGGCATTTCATGAAATACTGAAGGAGGCCATTTGACCTGAAACAGAAAATCAAATTAAATGAGAAAGAGTTGGGACAATTAAAAAATAAAAAGAAAGAAGGTAATGGCCATAAAAAAATCCTCATATACCATTCATCACCCTAAATGTAAATTGACTGAACTCATCAATAAAAAGGCACAGAATAGCAGCCTGGATTAAAAACCAAAACCCGTCTATATGTTGTCTCCAAGAGACACACCTCAGCCATAAAGAGAAACACAGACTAAGAGGGAAAAGGTGGAAAACAACACTCCAAGCAAATGGCATCCAGAGAAAAGTATGAGTTGCCATACTGATATATGATGAAACAGACTTTAGGATAAAAAAGGTAACAAGAGAAAAAGGTGGATATTTCATAGTAATAAAAGGGATAATACAACAACAACAAGACATGTAACACTTTAATATATATGCCACCAATCAGGAAGCACCAAAATTTAAAAAGCAACTACTAACAGACATAAAAGAAGAAACTGACAAAAACACAATTTTAGTAGGGTGATTTAAACACCCCCTTAACAGACATGGACAGAGCATCCCAACAGAAAATAAATAAGACAATATCAGCTTTAAATGATACATTAAAGCAATTGGACATAATTGACATTTACAGGAAACTTTATCAGACAAAAAAATAAACATTATTTTTTAGTACACAAGCAATATAATCAAAGAGAGATCATATGCTAGAAAACAAAACTAGCATCAGTAAATTCAAAAAGATTGAAATCATACCAAGTGTAATCTCAAACCACAAAGCTTTCAAATTGGAGATCAACTGAAATTTCAGAAACAAACCCATGTATTTATAGAGATTGAACATCATCTTATTTTAAAATGACAAGATCAAAAAAAATTAAAGAAAAGATTAAAATACATAGAAACTGGTGACAATGAAACTACAATGTATCAAAATTACTGGGATGCAGCAAAAGCAATAATAACAGAGAAATTTATATAATTACAGGCCTATCTTAAGAAACAAGAAAAATTACAAGTAAACATCCTAACATCCCATTTTAATAAAATAGAAAAAGAACAGAAAAAAATGAAAATGAACAGAAAGAAATACATAACATAACTTGGAGCAGAGTTAAACAAAATTGAGAATAGAGAGACAATAGAAACAATTAATGCAGCAAAGAATTGGTTCTTTGAAAGAAATTAATAAAATTGATAAACCTCTGACTAGGCTAACCAAAGAACAGTAAGAAAAAATACAAATACTCAAAATTAGAAATGAAAGGGGAGAAATTATGACTAATATCACAAAAATACAAAGGATATAAGAAAATATGAAAGGCTTTATGCTACTAAATTTAACAACTTAGTAGAAATGGACAAGTTTCTAAATACATATAGTCCACCTAAACTGAGCAGAGAATAACTGGATATTCTAAGTAAACAAATCAACACTAAAAAGATGGAAACAATCATCCAAAACCTCCACAAAGGCAAAAGCCATGGGCCAGAAAGTCTCACCAATGAGTTTTACCAAGCATTCAAAGAAGAATTAATACTTACTCTCCTCATACACTTCCAAAACATTGAAGAAGAGGCAATACTTCCCAACTCATTTTACAAGGCCAAAATTGCCCTAATACTAAGGCCTGGTAAAGACCACACACACACACACACACACACACACACACACACACACACACACACTAAATAAATAAATAAATAAACAAACCAATATCTCTGATGAACACAAATGCAAAAATCCTAAACAAAATATTAACAAATAGAATACAACAATGCATCCAAAGGATTATACACCACAATCAAGTGGGCTTCATCTCAGGGGCACAAGGATGGTTTAACATATGCAAGTCAATTAATGTGATACAACACATATATAAAATAAAAAAGTAAAACCATATGAACCTATCAATTGATGCAGAAAAAGTATTTGACAACATAAAATATCCATTTATGATCCAAACACTGAATAAAATTGGTATAGAAAGAAAGTATGTCAACATTACAAAGAACATACATGACAAATCCTCAGTTAGTATCATACTGAATGGGGAAAAGCTGAAGCCCATTCCCCTAAAATCAGGAACAAGACAGGGATGCCTCTTGTTGCCACTGCTATTCAATAAAGTACTGGAAGTTCTAGTCAGAGCAATTAGGGAAGAGACAGAAATGAAAGGTACCTAATTGGAAGAGAAGAAGTCAAATGGTCACTATTTGTAGATGACATGATCATTTACATAGAAAATTTTAAATATTCTACCAGAAAACTGCTAGAAACAATAAATGAATACAGTAAAGATGCAGTATACACAATCAATGTACAAAAATCAATTGCATTTTTATATACAAAAAACAAATTTTCACAAAAAGAAATTAGAAAATCTTTACCTGTTATGATCACAACAATAAAAATAAAATAAAATAAAATACCTGGGAATTAACTTAACAAAGAATGTGATAGGCTTATATACTGAAAACTATAAAACACTATTAAAGTAATTGAAGAGGACAGAAAGAAGTGGAAAGATATTCTGTGTTCATGGATCTAAAGACTTAATATTGTTAAAATGGTCATATTACCGAAAGCAAAATACAGATTTAATGCAATTCCCATCAAAATCTCACATACTTTCCTGAAATAGATTTAAAAATGATCTGATTTAGGAGTTCCCTGGTGGTGTAGAAGCTAGGCATTTAGCACTCTCAACATCGTGACCTGGGTTCGATTCCCAGCCAGGGAACTACTAAAAAAAATTATCTGATTTGTATGGAACCACAAAAGACCTCGAATTGCCAAAGCAATGCTACATAAAGAGAATAAGGCTGGAGTTATCAAGTTTGTTTATTTCAATTTATATTATAAAACATCTATAATCAAAATAGCTTGACACTGGCAGAAAACCAATGAAACAGAATAGAATACCCAGAAATAAATTCACAAATATATGGACAAATAATGTTTTTCTTCCTTATCGGTGATTACTTTTTTTTTGTATGTAGGTATTTTTTTCTCATTTGTTTTTATTTTTCAATTGCATTTAACATACAATATTATATTGGTGTCAGGTGTACAACATAGTGATGGGATATTCATATAAGTTACAAAATCCTTATTCTAATCCATCAGGTTCCCATCTGACACCATATATAGTTATTACAATGTTATTGACTATATGTCCTATGCTGCACTTCACATCCTTGTGACTATAAATTTGTACCTCTTGATTTTTTCCCTTTTCACCCACCCCTCCTACCCTCTTCTCAGCACCCCAACAAATCTAGTACCCATCTGATGCCACCCGTAGTTATTGCAAGATTACTGTCTATATTCCCATGTTGTACCTTATATCCCCATAACTATTACTTTGTGACTGCCAAACTGAACTTTGTAATCACTTCTCCTTATTTCATCCACTACCCCAACTTTCCTCCCAACTGTCAACAAATAAAATGTTTTCTATATCTATGAACCTGTCCCTGTTCCACTTCTATATTTTCTTTGGATTTCACCGATAAGCACAGTCAACTTGCATCTGTCTTCCTCTGTTTGACACTCCACTCAGTGCAATACCTTTCATGTCTTTTGATCAGAGCTTTTAATCCATTTAAATTCAAAGTAATTTTGATGTGTACCTATTGCCATTTTATTCTTCATAATTTTTCTTTTTTCTTTTTTCCCCCAATCTTAAAGCAATCCTTCTAACATTCCTTGCAATACTGGTTTGGTGGTGATGAACACCTTTAGCTTTTTCTTGTCTGAGAAGCTCTTTATTTGTCCTTCTATTTTGATTGATAACCTTGTTGTGTAGAGTAATCTTGGTTGTAGGTTCTTGCTTTTGATCACGTTGCATATTATCTGCCACACCCTTCTGGCCTGAAAATTTTCTGAAGAAATCAGCTTACAGTCTTATGAGAGCTCCTTATAAGAAACTGGTTGCTTTTCTTTTGCTCTTTTAGTATTCACTCTTTGTCTTTAAGCTTTGCCATTTTAATTATAATGTGTCTTGGTATGGACCTATTTGGGTTTATCTTGTTTGGGACTCTGTACTTCTTGGTTAGGGAAATTCCAGGTTAGGAAAGTTTCCGGCATTATTTCTTCAAATAGGTTTTCAATTCTTTGCTTTCTCTCTTCTCCTTTTGGCACTCCTATGATATGAATGTTGTTGAGCTTGATGTTGAATCAGAGGCCACTTAAAATATCCTCATTTTTTTATATTATGTTTCCTTTTTGCTTTTCTGACTGATGTTTTCTGCTACCTTGTCTTCCAATAAGTTAATTCAATCCTCTGCTCAATCTAGTCTGCTGGTGATTCCTTCCATTACATTCTGGATTTTAGTTATAGTATTCTTCATTTCTAGTTGGTCTTTTTTTATGGTTTCTATGTCCTTCTTTATGCTTGCTATCACTCTGTTGAAGTTATCACTAAGTTACTTGAACATTCTTAAAATCATCATTTTGAGCTCTGTATCTGATGGGTTGCTTGCCTCCATCTTGTTTGGTTCCTCTGGAATTTTCTGCTGTTCTTTTATTTGAGATGTTCTTTTCATTTCCTCATTTTGGATACCTATCTATATTTGTTTCTATGTATTATGTAGGTCTGCTATGTCTCTCAGTATTGCTGGATAGGCTTATGTAGCAGGTGCCCTGTGGGGCCCTGACACTGTCTGCCTGGTCACCTGTGATGAGTGCTCCTCTAGATTCTGGTTTGATGCCAGTACTATGCCTGGAGCTACTCAGCAAGTCTCAGTGCACTCAAATGCCAGTCGCTGCCAGCCTAGGGCCTGCAGACTTAAATAGTTTTCCAAAAAATATTGCAATGTGGGTGGGGCTGACTGCTCATTGGAGAAAGTGCCTCCAGCATTGGCAGAGTTAGGTGAGGTGGAGTTCCAATGAGCCAGCAGAGTGGAGTGAGTAAAGCTCAACAGAATAATCAGGTTCAGATTTGGCTGTGTGGAGGCGGGTGCAACAGACAAAATATGGCACCAACCAGTCAGCTGCATGGGAGGAGGGCACACCAAGGGAAACTGATGACCATTATCCAGCCCTTGGTCCAAAGCCACACACCTTAGTTTGCCCCCCTGTATAACTCCAATGCCCCCTGAGTCACCATCCCTTTGTTGGAGCCCAGAATGAGTAACTGTGAGTGACTGAGTCTGTGCAGGCACTTTAAGAGGATGTCTGGGTTTCCTGGAACCTTCTGTCACAACCAGACTGTCGGAATACCCACTGTTTTTCACAGTCAGATGTTGTGGTGCTCTTCTTCCAAGTATCAGTGTTTTGGGCTAGGGAGCCTGATATAGGGCTGGGGTCCCTCACTCCTCTGAGGGTACATCCTTGACTGAAACATCCCTCCTGAGTTTCTGCCGCCACTGGAAGTTTCGCTCCTTTTGCATCTGCATGCCTTCTACCAGTCTCACCATGGCCTCCTCATTTTTGTACCTTAGTTATAAAAGTTCAGCTAGTGTTCAGATGGTTCTCCATGTTGGTTGTTCAATAATTTAGTTGTAATTGGCAAATAATTTTTTATGAAGAAGCAAAATATATACAATGGGGAAAAGAAAGCCTCTGCTTTAGATGGTGCTCGGAAAGCTGAAAAAACATATGCAAAAGAATGAATTTCAGCTGTGAATTGTCACCATATACTAAAATTAATTCTAAATGAATTAAAGATTTTCATGTAAGACCCAAAACAATAAACTGTTTAGAAGAAAACATTGGTACTAAACTTATAGACCTCGGGCTCAAGGAAGACTTCATGAACCTGATTTCAAGGGGAAAAGTAAAAGCAAAAATAAAGGAATTGGACTCTATCAAACTAAAAAACTTCTGCACACCAAAAGAAAAACAAACAAACAAAACAAAAACATCAACAAAGCAAAAAAACCAGTCAACTGAATGGGAGACTATATTTGCAAATAATACATCTGATAGAAGACTAATATCTAAAATATATAAAGAACTCATATGACTCAAGAACAGAAAAACAATCCAATTAAAAAGTGGGCAGAGGACATAAATAAACACTCCACCCAAAAAGACATACAAATGGCCAAGAGACATATAAAAAAATGCTCATCTTCATTATTTTTTAAGAAAATGCAAATCAAAACCACAATGAGATATCACTTTACACCTGTTAGAATTGCTATTATCAACCAGACAAGGAATAACAAATGTTGGAGAGTGTGTGGAGAAAAAAAAAGACCCCTTGAACAACGCTGGTGGCAAGGCAAATTGGTACAATTGCTATGTATGACAGTGTGGGGGTTTTTCAGAAAATTGGAAATGGAGTTATAATATGATGTAGCAATCCCCTTTCTGAGTATCTACCCTTAAAATTTGAAAACCTTAGTATGCAAAGATTTATGTACCCCAATATTCATTGTAGCACTGTTCTCAATGGCCAAGTCTTGGAAATAACCAAAGTGGCCTTCGACAGATGACTGGATAAAGAAGTTGTGCTACATATACACAATGGAATATTACTCAACTGTAAGAAGATATGAAATACTGCCATTTGCACGAAAATGGATGAAACTTGAGATCATCATGCTATGTGAAATAAGCCAGATAAAATAAAACAAGAACTATATAACTTCACTCATATGTGGAATATGAAACTGAAAGCAACAAAGAAAGAAAAAGTCATAAACACAGTCAATAGCTTGGGGTTACCTGAGGGCAAGTGGAGAGGGGTAGGAGAGCAGGGAAATGAAGTCAATATATGGTGATGAAAAAAGAACTGACTAATGCAACACATACACGATGCAACATAGAATTGTACACCTAGAACCTATGTAAATTTGGCTAACCGTTGTCACCCCAATAAATTTAACAATAAAAAATAAATAAAATGTCATAAAAAAGCAAGGCATAAGGAACTTAGAGAGACTTTTAATGAAGAGAGAGCAAGCATAAAAAAACATAGAAACCATAAAAAATGACCAGTCAAAAGTAAAAACTACAATAAATGAAATGAAGAATACACTAAAAGAAATCAACAGCAGATCCAATGAAGCAGAGGATTGAATCAATAATTTAGAAACACCCAACACGAAGAACAAAAAGAAAAAGAATTTTAAAAAATGAAGATAATTTATGGGACCTAAAGGACAACATTAAGCATAACAACATTCACATCATAGAAGTACCAGAAGGAGAACAGAGAGAGCAAGGGATTGAAAATATATTTGAAGAAATAACAACTGTAAACTTCCCTAAATAGGCAAAGAAATTATACAAGGCCAGAAATCATGGAGAGGCCCAATCAAAATGAACCCAGACAGGACCAAGACACATCATAATTAAAATAGCAAAGATATTAGGATTCATTTTTAAAAAAATACAGAGTGAATCCTACAGCAGGAAGAGAAAGACAACCAGTTACTTACAAGAGAGTTTCCAATAAACTACCAACAGATTTCTGAACAAAATTATTGAAGGCCAAAAGTGAGTGGCAAGAAATATTCATGGTGATGAAAAACAAGGGCCTACAACCAAGACTACTCTACCCAGCAAGGTTATCATTTAAAATGAAAGTAGAGAGAAGAAGGCAAGATGGTGACTGGAGAGGAGGTCCCTAAAGCCTCTCCCAGAAAACACAATTGAACAGCCATCCAGGAGCCAAGAAAAAGGACCCTGAGTGACAAAACGGCTATTGAGAAATCCACAGATCGCAAGTAAACACATGAAGGTTGGAGAGAAGGGGGCGAGTCGGGGAGAGGGAAGGGAGCAGAGACTACAACAGGATCCGAGCAGCGCAGATCGGGGGAGGGGAGAGGCCACGGGGAAGCTGGGCATTGAAGCTGCATGCTGGGGATGGAGTTTGGGAGACAGCCTCTGGAACTTTTGAGTGGTAGAAGGGCTGAGTGAGGACTCTGAACTGCAAAGATGACACCCCAGCTCTAAGCCCCCTGGAGACCTACAAAGGGCTGCAGTTCCTGTTCCCAGCCCATGAAAAGCTGACCCTGCTTCCCAGGCTAGGCCCACAGCTTTGGACTTATGGAGCGTGCACTTCCTCGTGCACCCCAGGGTTCTGAAAGCAGTGTGAGTCCATAGACAGCCAGATGCTGAATAAGGGCTACGAAGAAAGACTGATTGGATAACATGCACCTGAGCCAGCAGAAACAAGCCTCTGAACAGCTTGCCCAGCAAAGGGCAGAAGGCAGTGCCACTCTGGGAATGCCTTTTGTTGGCCTTTCCCCAGGATATATGCGCATAGCCACCAAATGCAACAGATCAGAAACAAGAAACAAACAGCACCCTCTCCCCCAAAACTTGAACCCCAGTGGCACTTAATGTCTTCCCTACAGCAAGACACAACAAAAGCAATAATCTGGGCACTGAACATAAAACCCTCCAAGAGGAAGAATCCAATGGACAGGATGAATTCCTTAAAAACTAAAACTCCTCAGAAAGAACATGAAATTTACCCAGAAGGAAGACAGCTTGTCAGACTGGAAGGGTCTGATTTAAGTGACAGAGAATTTAAAGCAGCCATTCTAAATGCTGTGAGAGAAATGAAAACCTATTGGCAGAACACCAGAGCTGAGATAAATAATATAAAAAAGCATATAAATGACATCAAAAAGGAACTCTGTGAACAAAAAGAACAATTTAACAAAGAAATTCAAAACATAAGAAAGATTGAGATGGAAATACGAGAAATAAATAATACCATAAAAGAAGTGAGAAATGAAATAACTGCATAGGAAACAGGACCAACAAGATGGAGGAAAGAATTAGTGATATTGAAGATCAGAACATGAAAACAGCTCAGAAAGAGGAAGAGAGGTAATATAGAACCAAAAGGATTGAAAGAATTCTGCAAGAATTATCCGACTCCATGAGACAAAACAACATCAGGATAATAGGAATAGAAGAGGGGACAGAGCAATCTACAGAGAGCATACTTAAACAAATCATAGATGAGAACTTTCCAAACCTATGGAAAAATCTGGAACCCCAAGTTCAAGAAGAAAACAGGTCCCCAAGATACCTGGACCCCAGATCTTCTCCAAGACACATGGTACTAAAGATGACCAAAACAAAAGACAAAGAGACAATTCTCAAGGCAGCCAGGGAAATAAAAACAATAAACTTTAGAGGAAAACCCATCAGGCTGGCATCAGATTTCTCAGCAGAAACTCTACAAGCCAGGAGAGAGTGGAACCCAATATTAAAAAATTTAAAAGAGAGAAACTTCCAGCCAAGAATAAATTATCCAGCAAAATTATCTTTCAGGTATGAAGGTGGAATAAAGATCATCTCAGACAAACAGAAGCTGAGGCAATTTGCCAGCATGAAGCCAGCACTCCAAGAAATACTGAAGGAGACTCTTCAGCCTGAAACAAAACATCAGGAAAAATGGAACAAAGTTGGGACAACAAGAAGGAAACAAAAACAAACAAACAAACAAAAACAAAGAAAGAAATAACTAATGGCCACAGGAAATCCTCACATATTGATAATCACTCTAAATGTTAATGGACTGAATTCACCAATAAAAAGACACAGAGTAGCAGACTGAATTAAAAAAAAAGAACGCATCCATATGCTGTCTCCAAGAAACACACCTCAGCTGTAAGGACAAACACAGACTCAAGAGTGAAAGGATGGGATACAATACTCCCAGCAAATGGTAACCAAAAAAAAGCAGGAGTTGCCATACTGATATCTAATGAAATAAGCTTCAGATTAAAAAAGATACTAAAAGGAAAGGATGGACATTACATAATGATAAAAGGCACAATGAAATAACAAGAAGAGTTGATACTAATCAACATATATGCTCCCAACCGGGATGCACCAAAATACACAAAGAAACTACTAACAGAATTGAAAGGAGAAACTGATGAATATGCAATCATAGTGGGAGACTTAAACACCCTGCTAACAGCCATGGACAGATCATCCAAACAGAAAATAAATAAGGAAATAACAGCTCTAAATAATACATTACAGCAATTGGACATAATTGACATTTACAGGACATTTCATCCAGCAAAACGAGACTACACCTTCTTTTCTTGTGTACATGGAACATTCTCAAGAATAGACCACATGCTGGGACACAAAAGCAGCCTCAGCAAATTCAAGAAGATTGAAATCATACCAAGTGTATTCTCAGATCAAAAAGCTTTGAATTGGAGATCAACTGTAAAAGGAAAGCAGAAAAATCCACATACACATGAAGATTAAACAACAGCTTATTAAAAAAGGACTGGATAAAAGAAGACATAAAAGATGAAATTAAGAAATATATAGAAACTCATGACAATGAAAATACAACATAACAGAATTATTGGGACACAGCAAAAGCAGTAATAAGAGGGAAATTTATATCATTACCGGCCTATCTTAAGAAACAAGAAAAATCACAAGCAAACATCTTAGCATCCCATCTTAAAGAACAAGAAAAAGAAGAGCAGACAAAACCCAAAGCAGAAGGAAAGAAACAATAAAAATTAAAGCAGAGCTAAACCAATTAGAGAACAGAAGGACAATAGAAAAAAATAATATAACAGAGAGCTGCTTCTTTGAGAAAGTCAACAAAATTGACAACACCTGGCGAGACTAATCAAAGGACGAAAGGAAAGGACACGAATATCCAAAATTAGAAATGAAAGGGGAGAAATTACCACTGATACCACAGTAATACAAAGGATTATAAGAAAATATTATGAAGGACTTCATGCCACGAAATTTAACAACCTAGAAGAAATGGACAAGTTTCTGGAAACTTATAGCCTACCAAGACTGAACTAAGAAGAATTGGATAATCTAAATAGATCAATCAATAGCAATGAGATTGAAATGACTATCCATAATCTCCTTAAAGGCAAAAGCCCTGGACCAGATGGTTTCACCAATGAGTTCTACAAAGCATTCAAAGAAGAATTAATGCTTATCCTCCTCAGACTCTTCCAAAAAATTGAAGAGGAAGCAATACTTCTTAACTCATTCTATGAGGCCAACATTACTCTAATACCAAAACCTGGCAAAGACAACACAAAGAAAGAAAACTATAGACCTATATCTCTGATGAACACAGATGCAAAAATCCTGAACAAAATATTAGCAAATAGAATACAACAATGCATCAAAAAGATCATACATCATGATCACATGGGATTCATCCTGGGAGCACAAGGATGGTTCAACATACGAAAATCAATCAATGTGATACATCACATAAACAAAATCAAACATAAAGACAATATGGTCATTTCAATTGATGCAGAAAAAGCTTTCGACAAGGTACAACATCCATTTCTGATCAAAACACTAAATAAAATCGACATAGAAGGAAAGTATCTCAACATAATAAAGGCCATATATGACAGACCTCGGCTAACATCATACTGAATGGGGAAAAGCTGAAACCTATTCCCCTAAAATCAGGAACAACCCATGGATGCACCCTGTCACCACTGTTATTTAATATAGTACTGGAAGTTCTAGCCACAGCAATCAGGCAAGAGAAAGGAATAAAAGATATCCAAATTGGGAAAGAAGAGGTCAAATTGGCACTATTTCCGGATTACATGATCCTTTATATAAAAAGTTCCAAAGGTTCCACCAGGAAACTATTAGAAACAATTAACGAATATAGTAATGTTGCAGGATACAAAATCAATATACAAAAATCTACAGCATTCCTCTATACAAACAATGAATCCTCAGAAAAAAAAATGAGGGAATCAATTCCTTTTACGATCACAACAAAAAGAATGAAATACCTGGGAATTAACTTAACAAAGAACGTGACAGACTTATACACAGAAAACTATAAAACACTTTTGAAAGAAATTGGAACAGACTGTAAGAGGTGGAAAAATATCCCCTGCTCAGGGATAGGAAGACTTAACGTTGTTAAAATGGCCATTCTGTTCAAAGCAATTTACAGATTTAATGCAATACCCATCAAAATCCCACAATCATACTTTCATGAAATAGATAAAAGAATTATTAGATTTATATGGAACCATAAAAGACCTCGAATTGCCAAAGCAATACTACAGAAAAAGAATAAGGCTGGTGACATTACACTTCCTGACTTCTATTTATATTACATAAACATCAATAGTCAAAACAGCTTGGTACTGGCAGAAGAACAGAAATAGAGACCAATGGAATAGAATTGAAAACCCAGAAATACAGCGACAAATTTATGGACAAATAATTTTTGATAAAAAGCAAAAAATATACAATAGGGAAAAGACAACCTCTTTAGTAGGTGGTGCTGGGAAAACTGGAAAAAACATATGCAAAAGAATGACCTGAGCTGTGAACTCTCTCCATATACAAAATTAACTCAAAATGGATTAAAGACCTTCATATAAGACCTGCAACAATAAACTGTATAGAAGAACACATTGACACTAAACTTATAGACCTAGGACTCAAGGAAGACTTCATGAACCTGTGCTCAAAGGCAAGGGAAGTAAAAGCACAAATAAATGAATGGGACTATATCAAACTAAAAAGCTTCTGCACAGCAAAAGAAACCATCAACAAGGCAAAGAGACAGCCAACTGAATGGGAGAAAATATTTTCAAATAATGCATCAGATAAGGGTATAACATCTAAAATACATAGAGAACTAATAAGACTTAAAGGCAAAAAAACAAACAACCTAATATAAAAGTGGGCAGAAGAACTAACAGACACTTCTCCCACGAAGAAATACAAATGGCCAGCAGACATATGAAAAAATGCTCATCCTCATTAGCTATCAGGGAAATGCAAATCAAAACCACAATGAGATACCACCTCACACCTGTGGGAATGGCTATTATCAACAGGACAAGAAATAACAAGCGCTGGAGAAGATGTGGAGAAAAAGGAACTCTGGTACACTGCTGGTGGGAGTGCAAACTGGTACAACCACTGTGGAAGGCAGTGTGGAGGTTCCTCAGAAAATTGGGAATGGAGCTACCATTTGACCGAGCAATCCCCCTTCTGGGAATCTACCCAAAAGACTTGAAAACCTTTGTCCGCAAAGACTTATGTACCCCAATGTTCATTGCAGCGCTGTTCACAATGGCCAAAACATGGAAACAACCAAAGTGCCCTGCAACAGATGACTGGATAAAGAAGCTGTGGTACATATACACAATGGAATATTATTCAGTTATAATAAAAAATGAAATATTGCCATTTACAGCAAAATGGATGGACCTGGAGATCATCATGCTTAGTGAAATAAACCAGACAGAAAAAACAAAGAACTGTGTGACTTCACTCATATGCGGAATAAAACTGAAAGCAAAGAAAAAAGAAATGAAGAAACAAATAACCGATGGACACAATCAATGGTTTAATGTTTATTTGGGGACGAGTAGGATAGGGAGCGGAGAAAGGGGAGGGTGTGGGAGAGGAGGGGGGGAAGCTTAATTTAAGGTGATGGAAAGAGAAGTCACATTAGGTGTTGAACTTATTATACATCAAGTTGACAATGCACTGTAGAATTTTATGCCTGAAATCTATGTAATCCTTGCTAACAGATGTCACCCCAATAAGTCTAACAATAAAAATGAATTTAAAAAAATAAAAAATAAAATGAAAGGAGATAAAGAACTTCCCAGACAAGAAAAAGCTAAGGGAATTCATTACCACCAAGCCCGTGCTACAGGAAATGTTAAAATGAATTTTGTTCAAAGCAGAGAAAGGAGAAAACAATATAAATATCAAAAATATAACTAAATAAAATTGCAGTAACTATGTACCTCTCAATAATCACTTTAAATATAAATAAATTAAATGTTCCAATAAAAAGATATAGGGTAGCTGAATAGATAAGAATACAAAACATGTGCACATGCAGTCCATTAGAGACCCACCTCAGATGAAAAAACACATACAGACTGAAAGTAAAGGGGTCAAAAAAGATATTTCATGCAAAATGGAAATGAGAAAAATTGGATAGTAATACTTATATTAAAGAAATTAGACTTTAAAATGAAGACTATAATAAAAGACAAAGAAGGACCTTACATACTAATAAAACAATCAATCCAACAAAAGGACACCACCCTGGTAAACATTCACCTAACATATGAGTACCTAAATACAAGTATAAAGCAAATATTGACTGACATAAAAGCAGAGATCAACAGTACACAATCATGGTATGGGACTTTAACACCCCACTAATATCAATGAACCGATCTTCCAAACAGAAAATAAATATGGAAACATAGGCCTTAAATGACACACTAGACTACATGGATTTAATTAATATATGTAGAGTATTTCAACCCAAATAAGGAGAATATACATTCTTTTCAAGTGCACATGGAACATTCTCTGAGATAGACCACATGTGAGGCCACAAAACAAGTCTCAATAAATCTAAGACTGAAATCATATCAAGTTCTCTGATAACTATGGTATGAAATTAGAACTCAATTACAAGAAAAATACTGAAGAAGAGATACCCAGGATGGTGGAATAGATAAATGCTGTATTGACTCATTCCATGAACACATCAAAATTGCAACTAAATTATAGAACAATCAAACTGGAGAAACATTTGAAATCTAGTTAAACAGAAGTTTTACAACTATGAATATAAAGAAGAAGCCATATTGAGACTGGCAGGAGGGATTAGAATGTGAAACAGTCAGGTCCCACAGCCACATGTGGCTGTTGAAAATTAGGAGAGATATCTCAGTCATAAAGGTTCCCCACAGGGAATCACAGGACCCCAGCCCCACACTGTGATCCCTAGCTTAGAGTACTAGTCCTGGGAAGAGGAGCCCCCACAACATCTGGTTATAAAAAAAAAAATAAAAAAAAAAACAGTGAGCATTCTGACTGCCTTGTGAGAAGCCCAGAGTCCTCTTAAAGGGCCCCTGCAGGTACTCACCCAGGGCTACAGCAGAGACAGTAACTTGGGGAGGGGGCATCACAGACATATGTGGAGGAACTGAGTTGTGTCACTTTAGGGCAAGGGCAAGAAAGATAGTTGATACTTTCCTTGTGTGGGGTCTTCCTCCTGTGCAGCCAGTCAGTAGGTACCACATTTTTCTGTGTTGAGCCCTCACCCATGCCCGTGGTCAAATATGAATCTGAATTAGTCTGGTGAGCTTGCTTGCTTCATCCTGGTGACTCACTGAGACCCTTCCACAACCAACTCCATGCTACAGGAAGCTTTGCCATCTGTTGAACTTTACAGGACCTGGAAGGTAGCAGCAGGCCTCTTATAAAGCTACCCTAGATCCAAGACCAGTATTAGCCATCCTTGGTTCATAGTGTGGTTTCTCCCACATGCCTCTAGGAACAGCACAGCCACAGTCAACTATAGATAGCTCTATGGTTCATATCAGGTACTCCCCAGCTTGTCACAAGCAGTGGTTGACATAGGCCTGCACCAAAGTCCCTCCCCAAAGGCTCCAGAACCAATAAACTTGGAGATTAGCTTCAGATTCCAGGAGAGGACCACCAAGTTAGTTCCATAAGTGGCACTCCTAAAGGGTGATAGCAATAGGCATCAGAGCCCACTGAGGTGAATCCTCCATCATGGGATAAGACCCCCACACAGCAATCTGTGAACTGTGGACCTGGCCAAATGCCACAGCTAGTCAATCTGAGGGGAAATCATACCCACTGATATCCCAACAGCAATCAAGGCTCAGCTATAAGAGAAGGGCACACACAACCCACTCAAGGGATACTCTTATAGCACCTGGCCCAGGTGACCAGGGCAACTGCCACTGGTCCCACAGTACACCTATTACATAAGGCTACCTGCAAAAACAAAGAGACATAGCACATATCTACCTAATACATACAAACAAACACAGAGAGGCAGCCAAAATGAGGAAGCAAAGAAATATGTCCCAAATTAAAGAATAAGAGAAAAACTCCAGAAAAATAATTAATAAACAAAATGGAAGCAAGCAACCTACCAGATACAGAGTTCAAAACAATGGTTATTAGATTGCTCAAGATAATTAGTGAGTACTTCAACAAAAAGATAATAAACATAAAATAAGACATAAAGCCCATGAAAAAGAACCAGTCAGAAGTGAGGAACACAATAACTGAAATGAAGAATGCATTAGAAGAAATCAGCAGCAAACTAAATGAAGAAGATCAAATAAGTTAATTGAAAGGCAAGGTAGCAGAAAATACCAACCAGGCTAGCACAAAAATAAATAAATAAATAAATGAACAAACAAACAACCAAATATATAAATAGAACATTTGAAGAGATTTCTGGAACAACATCTAACATAACAACATTTGCACCATGTAAGTGTCAGACAGAAAGAAATTAAAGGATTGAGAACCTAGTTGAAGAAATAATGACTCAAATCTTTCCTAACTTGACAAAGGAAATAAATATACAAGCCCAGGGAGTTCAGGAAGTTCCAAGCAAGATGAACCCAAACAGGCCCACACCAACATACATTACAATTTAAATGGCAAAGGTTAAAAACAAAGATAAAATTCTAAAGGCAGCAAGAGGAAAGCTGTTACTTATCTATAAGGCAGCTCCCATTAGACTGTCAACTGATTTCTCAAAAGAAACTTTGCAGGCCAGAAGGGGTTTGCACAAAAATTCAAAGTGATGGAAAATAAGGACCCACAACTAAGATTACTCTATCCAGCAAGGCTATCATTAAAATTTGAAGGGTAGAAAAAGAGTTTTCCAGACAAGAAAAGGGTAAAGGAGTTCACCACTAAACCAGAATTACAAGGAATCTTAGAGAGACTTCTTTATGTTGGGAAAAAGGAAGGATAAAAAATATAAATAATAAAATGGCAAAAACTACATATCTATCAACAATTACTTTCAATGTAAATGAATTAAATGCTCCAATCAAACATATGTGGCAGCTAAATGGATAAGAAAATAAAACCCTTCCTTATACTCCCTACAAGAGACTCACTTCAGATTGAAAGACATGTATTAAAAGGGTCCCTCACTTTTATCTCACAGAAACCTGGTTCCCACAGAATATGTATGCATGTATGTGTGTAGGGAAAGGGGAAGGAAAAAAGAAAAAGAGAGAGAGGTGGGGGAGAGAGACAAGAAACATGAAGAAAGAGACGGGAGTGGAGCAAGGAGAGAATAGAAAGAGGAAAAGAAAGAGGGAAGGACAGATGGAGAAGAAAAAGGAAAGAGAGAAAGAAAGTAAAGAGAACAGAGATGCAGGAGAAAAAAAGGGAGGAAGGGAACTGTGAAAGGGAGAAGGGAGGAAAAAGGGAAAGGACAGAGGCTGGCCACCCCTAGGTGCTATATAGACTTTAATTCCCAAGCAATCTACCAAACTGCTTTGTTTGTTTTGCACTCCTGGACTGTAGACAGAGCACTGGCATTTACTTCAATCATGGAGAAGCTGTGGATCATACACCATGTTGGTTTGTTTGCTTTCCTTTTTTCCTTTTCCTATTTCCCTTCAAGGAAGAAAGGAATGGAAGAAATCAGGTATACTTCAGAGGTCTCAGAATCCATTTATTATCTTGATTTGTCATAATTGTGGATAATAAATTGGATACACTGCAAATGTAAATAAATAAAAGATGAGATATCTGGCTCCAGGAGGACCAACAGTGCAATGATATCCATCAGCTGTACACATGTCCCATATAAGCCCTGCCCCATGTAGCATCACCTCTGACAACACAGGTCATTCATCATGAAAACAACTGCTGTACCATGTACAAAGTAAAAAGCTTTCTCTTACTTTCACAACAAGCATCTCTGATTTAGGTCTATTCTTTAAAGTAATAACTGAGAAAATACTTAACAGGATAGGAGGGGGGAAAGGAAAATGTGGAGGGCATATGAAGTCTTTTGTGTCAAGATGTACAAGGTCATTTGAAGCAAGTGTTTAAAAAGCAACCCAGACTAGTATTGATTTTATGTATCTTCACACTCTAATTTTCAGCACCTTTCCAATGAAAGGAAATGTGAGAATCAGAAAGGAATGCTACATTTCTGTCTACACATCTATCATTATTGAGTGCATGCAGCACTTAAGTTAGAATAAATTTTCCAGATCAAAACCTGCATTTCTCAAAGCATATTCTATGAAACTTGGTTTCACAGGATGTTAATCAGTGTATACACATGCTCATACACACAAACATGCACACAAACACTTCTGTAGTCAAGTTAGAGAAACACTAGGTTAAACATATAAAAACAAGTTTATTGCAGAGTTTCTCAGAAACTTTAATAAGTGAAAACTCACTATGAATCTCCACACATCTTAGGAACATTTTTTGTTTTTTAACAACTTATCTTGTAGGACTAGTAGTCATCAGGAACAACGTTTTTAAAATGCTGTATAATCCAATCTTCTTATTTTATTGAAGGAGTGCAGTGCAGAGGATAAGAGTACAGCCTTTTTAGTCACAGATTGTCTGCTTCATTTTCTAGCATTCATCAAGTTGCTAATATGTCTGCGTCTTGATTTTTCCTATCTTTAAAATTAGGACAATAATAGTATTGTTATAAGTGTTAAATGAGTATATAAATGTGTAATATTTATGTAAAGCATTTAGACTACCGCCTGGTACATAGCAGTTGTTCAATACAGGTTCAGTATTATTATTTTACTCATGAGGAAAATAAAATGTAAGGCCCCACAAATTGTCGGTATCAGACCTGGGAATAGGACCCAGGTCTACTGAAACCCTGTCCAGCATAAGTTTTTCAAATAATGAAATGTCTTTGGAGCTCATGAAAAAAAATTCTTTCCAAACTGATACATGAAAAGTAGCAGGATACAAAATTAATATTCAAAAATTAGTTTCATTTTTATACAGTATAACAGTAGGATACAAAATTAATAAAGTAGCAGGATACAAAATCATATCTAGAAATCAGTGGCACTTTTATACACTCATAACAAAACTATCAGAAAGAGAAATTAAGAAAACAATCCTGTTCACAATTGCATCAAAAAATACCTAGGAACAAATTTAATCAAGTAGGTAAAAGACTTGTACCTAGGAAATTATGACATTAAAGAAAGAAAGAAATTAAAGAAGATACAAATAAATGGAAGCATATACCATGTTCATGATTAAGAAGAAATTACATTGTTAAAATGTCCATACTACCCAAAGCAATTTATAGATTCAAAGCAATCCCTATGAAAATACCAATGGCACTTTTCACAGAACTAAAACAAATAATCCTAAAATTTATATGTAACAACAGAAGACTCAGAACAGCCACAACAATCTTGAGAAAGAAAAGAACAAAGTTGAAGTTATCACACTACCTAATATCAAATTACACTGTAAGGCTATAGTAATCAGAACAGCATGATACTGACATAAAAACAGACACATAGATCAATGGAACAGAATAGAGAGCTCAGAAATAAACCCATGTCTGTATGGTCATTTAATCTATCACCAAGGAGGCATTAGTACACAATGGGAAAAAAAAGTCTATTCAAAAATTGGTGTTGGATAAACTGGACAGATATATGCAAAAAAAAAAAAAAAGACCACCTTCTTAAATTATATATAAGAATAAACTGAAAAAGGATTAAAGACTTAAATGTAAAACCTAAAACCATAAAACATCTACAAGAAAACACAGACAGTAAACTATCTCACATTGATAATAGTAATATTAATACTTTTCCTGATATAACTCTTGTGAAAGGGAAACAAAATAAATAAATAAATAAATGGGACGACATCAAACTAAAAAATTTGCACACCAAAGGACATCAACAAAAGAAAACAAAATAACACAACCTACTGAATGGGAGGAGATATATTCCTAATCATACATATGATAAGGGGTTAATATCCAAAATTTGTTAAGAAAACATGTACAACTCAGCACACAAAAACAAAGAAACAAAAAACTATCCAATTAAAAAATGGACAGAGGACTGGAATAGACACTTCTCCAAAGAGGACATACACATGGTCAATAGACATGTGAAAAGATGCTCAATGTCATTAATCATCAGAGAAATGCTAATAAAAACCACAATGAGATATCACTTCACTCCTGTCAGAATGGCTATCTTCAATAAATTGACAAACAATTGTTGGTGAGGATGTAGAGAAAAGGGTAACCTTATGCACTGTTGCTGGAATTGCAAACTGGTACAGCCACTATGGAAAATAGTATGGACATTTCTCAAAAATTTAAAAATAGAATTACCAGCAATCTAGCCATTTCACTTCTGGGTATTTATCCAAAGAAATCCACAACACTAATTTACTGCAGCTGTATTTACAATAGCCAAGATATGGAAGCAACCTAAGTGTCCATCTATAGACAGTTAGATAAAGAAGATGTGGGAGAGAAGACAAGATGGCGACTGGAGAGGAGGTTCCTAAAGCCTCTCCCAGAAAACACAATTGAACGGCCATCCAGGAGCCAAGAAAGAGGACACTGAGTGACAAACTGGCTTTTGAGAAATCCACAAATCGCACGTAAACACTTGAAGGCTGGCAAGAAGGGGGCGAGTCAGGGAGAGGGAAGGGAGCAGAGATGGACCACGCGGGACGCAATCCCTGCTGACTATTCGGAGCTGCACAGTTTGGGGGAGGGGAGAGAGACTGGGGAGCTGGGGACTGAAAGAGTTTGGGAACCAGCCTCTGGAACTTTTGAGTGGTAGAAGGGCTGAGCGAGGACTCTGAACTGCAAAGATAACACCCCAGCTCAAAGCCCCCTGGAGACCTACACAGGGCTGCAGTTGCTGTTCCCAGCCTGCTACAAAGGTGACCCTGCTGTCTCAGGCCAGGCCCACAGTTTGGACTTATGGAGCGGGCCCTTCCTCATGCACTCCAGAGTTCTGAAAGCAGTGTGAGCCTTTAGACAGCCAGGTACTGAATTAGGGCTGGGAAGAAAGAATGATTTGATTTGCTAGCATTCACCCAAGCTAGCAAAAACAGCTTCCCCAGCAAAGGGCAGAAGCCTTTGGAAAGCCTTTTGTTGGCCTCTCCACAGGATATATGCGCATAGCCTCTAAACGCAGTAGGAGATCAGAAACAAGAAACAAACAACCCCTCTCCCCCAAAACATGACCCCTAGCGCCACCTAGTGTCTACCATACAGCAAGACACCACAAAGCAATAATCTGGGCAGTGAACATAAAGCCCTCATGTCAAAAAGGAAGAACCCAGCGGACAGGATGAATTCCTTAAAAACTAAAACTCCTCAGAAAGAACATGAAATTCACCTAGAAGATAGCCTGTTACAACTGCAAGGGACTCACTTAAGTGATGGAGAATTTAAAGCAGCCATTCTAAAGGCTGTGAGAGAAATGAAAACCTATTGGCAGAACACCATAGCTGAGATAAATACTATTAAAAAAGATATAAACGACATAAAAAAGGAACTCTGTGAACAAAAAGAACAATTTAACAAAGAAATTCAAAACATAAGAAAGATTGAGACGGAAATATGAGAAATAAATAATACCATAAAAGAAGTGAGAAATGAAATAACTGCCATAGGAAACAGGACCAACCAGATGGAGGAAAGAATTAGTGATATTGAAGACCAGAGCATGGAAACAGCTCAGAAAGAGGAAGAGAGGGAATATAGAACCAAAAGGATTGAAAGAACTCTGCAAGAAATGTCCGACTCCATGAGACAAAACAACATTAGGATACTAGGAATAGAAGAGGGGGCAGAGCAATCTACAGAGAGCATACTCAAACAAATCGTAGATGAGAACTTTCCAAACCTTTGGAAAGATTTGGAACCCCAAGTTCAAGAAGAAAACAGGTCCCCCAGATACATGGACCCCAACAGATCTTCTCCAAGACACATGGTACTAAGGATGTCCAAGACTAAAGACAAAGAAACAATTCTCAAGGCATCCAGGGAAAAACAAACTATAACCTTTAGAGGAAAACCCATCAGGCTGGCATCAGATTTCTCAACAGAAACTCTACAAGCCAGGAGAGAGTGGAACCCAATATTCAAAAATTTAAAAGAGGGAAACTTCCAGCCAAGAATAAATTATCCAGCAAAATTATCTTTCAGAAATGAAGGTGGAATAAAGACCTTCTCAGACAAACAGAAGCTGAGGGAATTTGCCAGCACGAGACCAGCACTCCAAGAAATACTGAAGGAGGCTCTTCAGCCTGAAACAAAACATCAGGAAAAATGGAACAGAGTTGGGGCAACAAGAAAGAAACAAAAATAAAGAAACAAACAAAGAAACAAAAACAAAGAAAGAAATAAGTAATGGCCACAGGAAATCCTCACATATCAATCATCACTCTAAATGTCAATGGACTGAACTCACCAATAAAAAGACTCAGAGTAGCATACTGGATTAAAAAACAGAATGCATCCATATGCTGTCTCCAAGAAACACACCTCAGCTGTAAGGACAAACACAGACTCAGAGTGAAAGGATGGGATACAATACTCCAAGCAAATGGTAACCAGAGAAAAGTAGGAGTGGCCACACTGATATCTGATGAAATAAACTTCAAGATAAAAAAGATAGTAAAAGGCAAAGATGGTCATTACATAATGATAAAAGGTACAATGCAACAACAAGAAGACTTGACACTAATCAACATATATGCTCACAACCAGGATGCACCAAAATATACAAAGAAACTACTAACAGACTTGAAAGGAGAAACTGATGAATACACAATCATAGTGGGGGACTTAAACACCCCGCTAACAGCCATGGACAGATCATCCAAACAGAAAATAAATAAGGAAACAACAGCTCTAAATGACACATTACAGCAACTGGACATTATTGACATTTACAGGACACTCCATCCAGCAAAAGGAGACTACACCTTCTTTTCTAGTGTGCATGGAACATTCTCAAGAATAGACCATATGCTGGGACACAAAAGTAGCCTCAGCAAATTCAAGAAGATCGAAATCATACCAAGTGCATTCTCAGACCACAAAGCTTTGAAATTGGAGATCAACTGTAAAAGGAAAGCAGAAAGAAACACATATACATGGAGATTAAACAACAACTTATTTAAAAAGGACTGGATAAAAGAACAAATAAAAGATGAGATTAAACAATATATAGAAACTAATGACAATGAAAATACAACATATCAGAATTATTGGGACAGAGCGAAAGCGGTAATAAGAGGGAAATTTATATCATTACAGGCCTATCTTAAGAAACAAGAAAAATCACAAGCAAACATCTTAGGATCCCATCTTAAAGAACTCGAAAAAGAAGAGCAGACGAAACCCAAAGTCAGCAGAAGGAAAGAAATAATAAAAATTAAAGCACAGCTAAACTAATTAGAGAACAGAGAGACAATAGAAAAAAATTAATATTACGAAGAGCTGGTTCTTTGAGAAAATCAACAAAATTGACAAACCCCTGGCGAGACTAATCAAAGGACAAAAGGAAAGGACACAAATATCCAAAATTAGAAATGAAAGGGGAGAAATTACCACTGATACCACAGAAATACAAAGGATTATAAGAAAATATTATGAAGGACTTTATGCCACAAAATTTAACAATCTAGAAGAAATGGACAAGTTTCTAGAAACTTA
>PVJL010009541.1:0-32562 GCA_004026885.1 Lyroderma lyra
AGAAAGGGGAGGGGGTGGGAGAGGAGGGGGGGAAGCTAAATATAAGGTGATGGAAAGAGAAGTCACATTAGGTGGTGAACTTATTATACATCAAGTTGACAATGCACTGTAGAATTGTATGCCTGAAACCTATGTAATCCTTGCTAACAGATGTCACCCCAATTAGTCTAACAATAAAAATGAATTTAAAAAAATAAATAAATAAATAAACACACACACACACACACACACACACACACACACACACACACACACACTGCCTCAAAAAAAAAAGAAAAAAGAAAATTTTCCTAACTTAGTGAAGGAAATAGACATATAAGGATGCACAGAGAATCTTTAAAAAGATGATCTCAAACAAGAACACACAAAGACACGTCATAATTAAAATGGCGAAAGTTAAAGAAAAATAAAAAATTCTAAAAGCAGCAAGATATATGCAAGTAGTAAGTTATAAAGGGATAGCCATTTAATTCTCAGCTGATTTCTCACCAGGGACTTTACAGGCCAAGAGAGATTGGCAGAAAATATTCAACGTGATGAAAACCAAGGATCTACAACCAAGAATGATGTATCCAGCAAGACTAGCATTCAAAATTGAAGGACAGATAAAGAGCTTCTCAGATAAGGAAAAGTTAGAGAAGTACATCACCACCAAACTATTACTACAAAAAATGTTCCAGGAACTTTTTTAAGATGAGAGGATAGATGGGAGAGTAGTAATATAAAGGAAAGGGATGGAGAAATTTCGTTTGATTGTTAACATAAAATTGAAAGCAACAAAGAAACAAATCTCATGGACACAGTCAATAATTTAGTAGTCACCTGAGGGTAAGGGGTGAGGGGGCTGGGGGAGAAGGGACAGGGACACATATGTATAGTGATGGAAACAGAACTGACTCTGAGTGATAAACATATAATACAACACATAGAAGATGTAATGTAAAATTGTACATCTGGGACCTATGTAATTTTTACTAATCAATGTCACCCCAATAAATTAAAAAACAGCCATAACAAAGTACATAGTTATTTCTCAAAAACCTCATTTTGACAATTTTATTATAAGGACATCACCCAAGTGGAAGAAAATTTTATTCATAAAGTATCAAAACATTATTTATAATAACAAAAATGCCCTGGAAGCAACCCAAATACCTAATACGAAATGAATGAGTAAAATATGATCCATGCACACTACAGATTATTATAAATCTATGAAATACTTCAATATAGAAACATGCTTATAAAACAGTGCTAATTTTAAAAATCATGCTATCTGCTATGAAAATACACACATAAATGACTGAAATGGAATGTAAAAATAATATTTAAAAACTTGCTGATTCCCCTGTTACAGGCTGAGTCCTGTTTCATGCCTAAATCTCATTGAAAAATTCACAGGAACCCTGAGAAGTAATTTCTTTTGTACATTCTATTTTCCAGTTAAGAAAATTGAGACTTAAAAATGTTAACTGTTTTATATTCACAAAGTTCAAAAATGGTGATACACAGAATAGAAAACCTATGCTTTCAGAAATGGCAAGTCTTACATTTAAGGATCTGGGATTCTGGGAGAGCTTCTCCAAGGTATCACCCTCCCTATTTATCAAGTATTTATTTTATATTTTACTATTTCTATAAGCCATAAGGCAGTTGAAGATTCATGATCAAGTGAATAATTACTAAAGGAATTAAAAAAGAGAGATTAATTAAGCCTTAGTGACTTGGTAAATTTTTGAGAAAAACATAAGATTTGACTGGGAATTGGAGGCATGGTTAGAGGTAGCAGAGGTGAAGGGAATGAGACACTACAAGAACTAGAAAAAAAAGCTTGGTGGCATCTGTGGAAACCCAGCTGTGTTTAGAAAATAGTCAATAAACCTGTTTGGCTGCAGGGAAAGATATGTATGTGAAGGCTAAGACTGAAGAAAGAAAACTGGGGCCACAATGCAAGGGGTTTTTACTTTTAAAACAAAGTTTTTTTGCCTTATTCTCAGAAGCAAATGAGAGCCACTGAAGATGTTTTTGTAGAGCTTTGGCTGTTGCTTGTGGATTGTAAAAGAATTAAAAGACAAAGTAGGAAGAAAAGAAGCCGTTTATTAGATACACTCAAGGGAAAGTGTGCAGTGTCTGAAAGGGACAACTGTGAGGATGGGCTCTGGTAGCTAGCCTTATATAAAGAAAAATAATCAATCATGGTTACTAGGAAATTTGGATCATGAGTTGTACTGATAGGTCAGGGCTAAGCCAGGAAGCACTTGATCATGGCTTCAGGTCCTAGTGTTAGTCATAGCACTACTTGGTCCAGTTCCCAGGAGATGTGGTCCATGGGGTTGTTCCACTTTCATGAGTCCTAGGCTAAAACAAACTGAGGCTGAGATGTTATCTTACTTAAGGTGACCAAAACTCTTTTTCTATGGTTAACAGACCTGAAGCTTTGTTCCCATAACTTATTTTGACATTGACCAGAATCTGATATCCTAGGGGCTTAATGATTAAGGAATGGACATACAGTATGTGCACAGGTAGGCAGAAAAATCTAAGGAAAAGAATGTAAGTTGTAGCTCTACCAGGCTTAAACAAAGCCAGCCTGGGAATAAAGAATATCCTGATTTTCTTCAAAATTTAGTAGTCTGTTGCATAGTAAACACAGGTTTTAACCCAGAATATCATTCTCTCAGAACACAACTGTTTGTTGGGCCACAGCCATAGGTCCTGAACCTGCCAAATCTTCCTGGCAGTAATTTTCTAGCTATGTTAACCCTACCTGAACAGTTGTCATTTTTTCTTTCTTTCATTTGTTTGTTTGTTCATTCTTTCTTCCTTCCTTTCTTCTTTCCTTCATTTCTTTTTCTTTCTTTCTTTTTTTAAATTTTCTCTTTTATCTTTTTTTCCTTAAAACAGGCTGCAATTTTGAAAGACTGATATTATGGAAGAGATAAAGGTGAACAGGAGTAGGCAGAGAGAACACTCAAGAAGCTTTCAAAATAAATCATGGGTGAGCTGACAAGAAACTGCAGTGAGGATGACAGTGATGCAAATGGAAAAGAACAGATGCAAGAGATATTACCCAAGAATGCTTGGCAGAATATGGTGACTGATTAGACACAGGGGTGTGGAAGAGAAAAAGCATTGTTCAATTTTCTAACACTCTTTCCCCCAAATCCACACAAGTGCTGAATGCTGTTGACTCCTCATTTCAGTTTAAATTATTTTGAGTTAATTTTGTACTTTTTTTCCCAAGAATTTTACAATTTCTTCTGAGATAATTAGAGGAACACTAGTGTGTAGCTAAACAAGTCACCATTTTAATAAAAAAAGTTCTCTTAGCCTTCTTGTGAATGCCTAACAACTTTAAGCTAAACTCCAGTATGCAAATTAGCTACAGAGACTTCTGCATTGAGATAAAAAAATAGCTTATATCACAGAAAATAGATTTATAGGCCAGTCTCCTCATTTTGTAGAGGATAAAACTGAAGGCCTTGAGAGGGATCCTCAGTAAAGGGTTTGCTGCCTGAGTTTGTCCTTAGTATTATTTGTTTGGCAAAACTAAATTTTCACAGCAGCATTTCCTCTAAAATTTTTAGGTTATTCAACTCTCATTAGGGGACTGACAATCTTCACTCTGATTAGAGAGTAACAGTCCCCTTAACATACAGCAGAGAACTTAGCCAAGAAATATCTCTTATAATAAATGAGGACTTTGTTTCTACTAGAAACATTACCACATTATATATTAATTTTATGTCAATTATTCTGAAGTTTTTATAGTCTTTCCATTCCATGTGTTGGGGCCCATTGTCACAGGGTCTTTCTAAAACATGACCATAGGGCATTTAAATAGGGGGCATAATGATTTATTAAATTTCCTTCATGGCAGGCATAAAAACCAAGAACACATAAACCAAAAACATTCACTTCTATAAAAACTGCTGTTAAAACTCAGTAATAAATAGGTACACAGTGAGTTAACACTCGAAGAACAGCTTTGAATTCATATACTTAATTTATAAGATCAATCAATTAGTGTCACAGCAATGAAGCTTTGTAAAACACCCTTAGGCTGAAGTTAACATGAACTGTGCTGCTTCTGGTACTGGAAAATGGGGTGTTTTGACACGATGTCCAGGTTCTTGGTATCTCGAGCAAAGAATTGAATGAGACACAACAAAAGTATAGAGGTGAAACAAAGAGATAGTTTATTGAAGAGAAAATACACTCCAAAGAGGTAGGAGCGGGCTCGAGCAAAGAAAGTGGCTCAAGGACCCTGATCAATGTTCCTTTTATTTTCTTCTAAGTCTTCAGTGGAGACAGCTCTGGGCATGAGGTCTCTTGATTGACAAGTCTGATTGACAGGGGGCCTATTACATAATACCTTCTGACTGCACATGCCCTTTCCCAGAGTTCAGTCTGTTCTAATGAATTAATGAACTTCTAGGCATATGTATGACATTACAATGATGGTATAATGAGACCCAGGTGAGAGGAAGGTCATTGTAATTCTCACCGCACAGGCTTAGGAACTGGCCCAAACTGATGGGCTTTTTGGGCACTCTAACTTCCCTGTATTTGTCTGGAACGTCCTCCTGTAGCTGCCTAGCCTGGGGCAGGGATTACTAGTGGAAGGGTGATATCAAGGCATTGACTATTCCAGCAGGGCGAGCCTCATGGGAGGGGTTCCAAGATTTCCCCTACTCTATCTGCCTTTCTCTTGGGAGACATGATACCCACAAATCTCCATGGGAACCTGAGGGGCTGGAGGTCTCACCTTCTTTATCTGCTTCCGGCTGAAAATGGTCATTGTCCCAACCTATTGGAGATCCATGGAGCTCTCACCCTATCTGATCTAAAAGGGGAAGGGGTCTTAAGATCAGTCACGTTGACTCCTTTGTTAACATGGGCTGGAAGCCTAGTTGGGGCACTGCTAGAATCCTGATTGTTTCTGGATTAGGAGAAATTAATTAGATTAGTAGTTTAAAGGCATTGAATCGGAGAAATAGGTTTTAAAGCCCTTGTCACTGGGTGGTTTTAGGGTGGAAAATGTTGTTCGGGGTGGGGAGCCAGAGAAAATTCATAAGGAAAGCGATTAAGACTTTGGACTAGGAAAATGGTGAAACTGAGAGCTAAAAAACAAGGAAAAGGAGTCTTTAATGAAGTGGGAGGATGGCTGCTCCATTTGGCTCATATCACTTCCACATGGTCACCATGCAGCTAGGATGTCCTAACCTAGACAGGGAGACAGCAGGCTCTAAGGGTAAAGGGAGCAAGGGAAGAGTTTAAGGGTGAATGGAGCGCACCCAGCAGGAGGTGAGGGGAAAAAAAAACAAGTGTTTTCTAGTGAGAATTGTGGACAGATTACTATTAAGTGGACATTGGATGTTTGCAGCACCTGTGCTTATTGTGACCCAGATTAAATCATCACAATGTGATATTGAATCCACCTGAAGACTAGCCAGCAGATCCCAATGATTATCTTTCACACCTGTTTATTTCTTGTCACCAGTCAGCTTCTGGGCAACTCTGTGAATGTGTGTTTGTGTGTGTGTCTCCAGCTATGTTTATCAGTCATGATGAACCAAATGTTAAAAAAATAAAACAAAAACATTTTCACACGAGTAGACTTCACTGGTCCCAAATTCAGATGGAATAAATAAAATAAATAACCAAGGGTAAAATCTGTACCCAGAGAAATTTTTTGGAAAGAAAAACTGGTAATGAAAACAGAAAATAATATGGTATTAACAAAGGCATTTGTTATATTTTTCCTCTGAGAGAAGTTTTTGTGGAGAAGAGATATAAGATTAATCATCACCAATAGCTGGATCTGAGGAGACACTAAACTGAAGAGGTAGAAGACTATAGAAACTTCTTTGCAAACATGAGCTTCCAGTCTCCCTCTTCTAATAACTGACTGTGAACTAAGGTATCTCTTCACTACTTCACTGGGCAGGCAAAGAGGGAGTTGAAACAAGCTTTCAAAATCCCTATAGATTTGGCATTTTGTGATTCAATAAAGTCTCATTCTTTTGCTTTTTTTTTTCCAAAGGAGCCCATTCTTTAAACATAGTTATTTTGATAGTGCCTTTCCTGTGGGGCCCAATAAAAAGGCACAAATCTATTTGCAACAATAATCTTGAATGTAGATGTTTATCATGTGAGGAACTTCAAGCTAAGGCTTGAGTTCTCCTTTTGTGCAATTGAGAGCTGATATATAGAACTACTAAATTTAAACTTTTAAATCCAAATCTGTTATTTTTTATACTCAACATACAGGCCAATTAAAGATTACATTGATGAATACCAGGCAGCAAGCAAGGAGTGGGAGGATGGTAGAGAAACAGAAGCATCCATTCCCAGATTTTTTAAAAGAAAGTACATACTGAGAAAATTCCTCATTGCTAAGCAAACACACTCTTTACAGGACTAGTACCATAAAATTGTGAGCAGGTTTAGCTTTGCTGACTCTTGCCATGATGGCAACCACTGTATACAAAATTAGAGGGCCCAGGCCTGTCATTTATTACAGTCTATATTCGTAGAGAACAACCATCAAGCATAAGTCACACGAACAAATACAGAAGCCTATAGTTCTGAAGGAGAGCTCCTCATCACAAATGCTAATGCTGCTTACAATGTATATGGAGACTGGGAAGGAGGCCTGGAAATTTTTTAGGGCTCTCAGTGATTTAAAGAGGCTTGTGTACACATAAAGAGAACCTACTCTATGTACTCTATAGGAAGACAGTGTGAAAGGCGGGAGCCAAGGAGAAGCAAGCCTGAAAAGAAAAGGGGGACATATGATAGTTCTTTAAGATATGCTTAGAGAAAGAAGGAAAATAGGAAAACTGGGATTTCACTGTGCCTTAAGAACAACTTTTTTCCCCCAGAGACATAACTCTTACTTTCCAATAAATGTTAATGAATAATCAGGATTTCCTTTGTTGGGTGTAGGATAAGGGTGAGAGGGTTTGTCTAAAGGTAAATATATATAAAGGGAAAAAGCCATTAACTTTCTGATAAAAGTATTATCTTCTAAATGGCTCACAAAGAAAGTAGGTTTAGTTTTGCATTTGACATAGACACTTAAGGGTCAAAAGAAAATCAAGGGTTTTATGGTTTAACAGGACAAAACTTAATGAGGTGAAATATTACTTAGTTCCTTGGTTCTTCTATTAAAAGACCTATAGTTTACCAGAAAGTTTCAGTCAATTCTCTGAAGTTTTTTTTTTAATATCAATTTAATAGCTAGAATCTAGTGAAATAACATCAAGGCAGGCTTATTGTTAACCCTGCTCTGATCCTGTTCTTCAGTTTTTACATCTCTTACATACGGGAATTGAGCTCCTTTCTCATTCTCTTATCAATATGAATACTCTAGTTCTTCATATTTGGAGGATATTGACTTATGATATAATTGAAAGTGCAACATATAAAGACTAAGTGGTCAAGGCCTGTTATTCAATATTCCAGTTGATGTACAGATCAAACATTAGTCTTCATAAACTGCTCCCAGACCTCTCTGATGTTGACATCTATTCCTATTGTTTTAGTACTTTGACATTTTCCTTACAAGTTCTGACTTCCACCATCTACTCTGCAATTTTCCAAAATCCATTGTCTTATTCCAGTAAGTTTGTATATCCAAGAGAAGATCCTGAAAATACCACAAAGTACGTTCACTCCAATTAACAAGTAAGATATCACAAAAATAACCTATCATTCATCCCATAATCTTGTTTACAGTTGAATATTAGCCTATGTAAAGTCATAAACTTCATACCAAAATGATAGTACTTGCTTTCCAGAGAAATCCTTAAATCTGGTTTCTAAGTAATATCGGGCTTCTACTAGTAGACTTCACCTATTGGCTTCCAAATTTACATTTATCAACTTGTACAAATATCTACTTTTAATATTAATGTAACTAAATCTCTATTCAAAAATACTGTGTAAGCCTTGACAACACCCACTTTGGGTAGAAATATTCTTATGCCAATCTAGATGACCTGTCTTAGAGAAAGCATTACAAGTCTTTTGAAGCTTTGGTCCTCACATTATTTCTTGTCTGTCACCTTGTTTTTCTACTTTATTTTTCTTAGAGTCAAGGGAGGGGATTTCACATTAAGCCATATAATATAAGCCACTAATGAAAGCTAACCTACCATTTTTGGGTTATGAAATTAAACACAAACAGAAGCTGTTATCAGTGCTATCTTTAGATAGTTGAAATATTGCCCCTTTTAGAAATAAAATGGAAACTTCTGAATTTATAGCCAAATTGAGCATTTTGTGATTCCAATCATAGTTGTTAATAAAGCCTAGTTTTTTTCAAAACAAAAAGAAAATCTTAATAAAAATTTCACATTGTTAAAGGTTTTTAAAAGTAGTTTAGTAAAACAATACATTTTAAAAATGGACTTCTGCAGAATCCAAAGTGCAGATTTTATTTTACCAAAAAGGTTGAAAACTCAAATCTGAAAACTTGTTTGAACATTTTTTTTTCTGGAGCCCAACAAATGTATTTCCTCAGTCCATCACCTGAACCTGTATTTTTTGTAGTTATATTTGTAGGCAATAAAAAAAAAAAGACCAATGAATTGAAGAACCAAAGCACTTTATGTAGATCAACATGAGCATAATTACAATAAGTGGTTTATGTACAAAAAGGAAAGATCAAAAGCTGAAATTTAAAAGAAGTGATTCTGAATAGTTTCTCTGCTTTGAAGAATTTCAAAATTGTTAATAATTTACTGATAAGACTCCATAGAATTTCACTGATGATAATACATTTTCTTTTCTGGTAAGAGCTATGGAAGTATTATCAGTTGCCTAGTTGGTAGTGATCCCCCTCTTCTTCTTCATAATGATAGGAAACTCATTTTTGTTTATCCTACAAAACCGTGATTTTTCTTACACCAGAATAAGTTTTCAAGTTCTTAGACTAACCAAGTCATGAGAATTACATTCCACATTTTTGGCCAGTAATTGATTTAGAAATGATTATATGATGCATTTTGGACAATGAGACATCAGGGAAAGTCTGCTGAAAAACCTCTGAGAATGAGTCCAATGTTTGTATTTATAACTTTTATTCTAGTCTTCCTCAAAGATTGGAACAGACATGAGGAAAACTGATGGGGTTATCCTTCCAAGATTTGTCTGGTTTTATACTTGATCAATCCAGCAAAATTTAAACTGTATCCCTTCACTTAAACCAAGGAACATTGTGTTTAAATAATCTACTGGTCTCCTACTAGCAGACCCAGTAAATTACTTAAACAAAATTCTACATGCAGCTATGCAATGAAAAAGTAAAGTGTTCTCATGCCCATATGTAAATTTCTCTTAGAAAGCTTTCTTATAGTCTGCTTTAGAAATGTTCATGGTATTGGTATCAGTTTACATAAAATATCTTGGTGAGGTAAAGGCCTCAAATGGCAAGCAGTAAAGGTCATAGTTTTAGATTGCTACCAATGACATATGATACTGGTGTTGAAAGTCAGGGAACATCTCTTGTACTTGGAAGCGGCATGGTGCAGTGGAAAGAAAACTAAACTTGGAGTTAAGAGTCCTACGTTCCAGCCTAAGCTTTGTCATCTCCTGGTTGTGTGACAATAAGCAATTCCTCAGTATCTAAGTTTCTTTATCAGTCAAAAAGTGGTGGAAAAAATGCCCACTGTTGCCACTTTTATTCAACATAGTATTAGAAGTCTTAGACAAAGTCATTAAGCATAATACATAAATAAATAAATAGTATCTAAATTGTAAATGAAGAACTGAAACTGTCACTATTTTTTGTGTTGTTTTATTTCCAGGAAATCTGTGTATATAAATTACACTACTATTCCATCACCACAGTAATTCTGCAGTTTCCTTCTCCCTTATTCAGGGAGATTTGAGCCACCTAATGCAACTCATTAAGTCCACGGTTTAATCAAAATTTGACAGGTTAAGGAGATACTACCTTTTTTTTCATATATAGTAAACAATTATCTTGAAGACCCTTATCAGCTTTCAGCTGTCATTGCAGGGATGTAAGGAAATTCTTCACCACAAATATTCTGATGAATGTCTTTTTTCTTTTATTGACATTTTTGTGTAGGAAATCAATTTTAATAACTTTGTAAATTGATACATATACATTACATATTCATACTTCCTTGTATACTACTAGTATATTATTTACTTTTTTATATTATTGCTAGAAAGAAATAGTAAACGTGTATCATTAAAATTGTTTTATTTTGTTTTTTTCTTAATATGAGTCATTGTAATGCATTCCCTCTCAATATCCAACTAAGAAACATTTAATTATGTTTCCTTTAATCATTTTAACAGCAATTTAATTATTGGCTCATGTATTTTGAAGCATGACTATCAGTAACATTTGTATTCTTTATCATACCTTTTGACATTATAAATTATGATATTAAATTGTTAAACTCCTGATGGATCTTTTGATCCATTTGTAAGTATCCTCACAATATTCTTATTTAAACCATCAATTTCACATTTAGTTATATAAAATTTTAATAACTATGATATTTTTGCTACTCTCAACCCAAAGATAATATACCTAAAAGATTTGTATTATTGTTATATTAATTACATTTCCTTATTAAATTATTTTATTAATATGTGTTCTTAACATATATTCAGAGTGCAATTATTACTATTGCCCCTTCTAATATACATGCATTTTTGGGGGTCATAGTTTATTGTGTTTTTAATGCTACTTATTTTCTTTTTTCTTGGGATCCTTTGATTTGGTTACATTTATTTTATAGAGAATATTTCCTTACAAGCTTTCCACAGACGTGGTGAATAGTGCAGTCACAGAATCTTGGCATATCCAACAATGTCTTTCTTTTAGATATAATATAAAATATATATTTGTTAGGTATAGAATGTTTGGTTTATAGACTTTTACTGCACATATTTTATAAAGTGCTTTCTAGTATCAACTAATATCTCATTACAGTTGAAAATTTGATATTATCAGCACTTACTTATTTTGTGAACTTTTCTGTTTAACATAAATGTATTAGAATACTCTCCCTTTTGAGGTCAAATATATATATATATTTATTTTAATTCTGTGTTTCCTTCATTAGTCAGACTTAATACTCACTGTACCACTTTTTTAAAATTTGACTATATTTTATTTGAATAGAATAAATAGGAGTGTTAAATTACAGTCTAGCATAAATAATGGAATTCTGTCCTTATTAAGTAATTATTATCATAAATATATGATGTCCTTGAGTTTTTTATTATTACTATTAGTTTCAGGTGTATGAAACAACATAGTGGTGAGACATTCACACACATAACAAAGTGATAACCCCAACAAGTCTATTACCCATCTGACACCATATATAATATTATAATACCATTAACTATATTTACTATGATATAGTTTACATCCCATGAATATATCTTTTAATTAAAATTGATATTTAGTATTATTTTTATTAGTTTTAGATGTATAGCATAGTGGTTAGGCATTTATATAATTTATGAAATGATCCCCTCAATAAGTCTAGTACCCATCTCACACTATATATCATTTTTTTTACAATATTATTGGCTATATTCCCCTTAGTGTATTTCACATCCCCATGACTACCAATGTGTACTTTCTAATCTTTTCACTTTTCTCATCCATCCCCTTAAACCTATCTCGTCTAGCAACCATCTATTTGTTCTCTGTATCTATGAGTGTATTTCTGTTTTGTTTGTTCATTTATTCTCTTCTTTGTATTCTATATATAAGTGAGATTGTATGGTATTTGTCTATGTCAGTCTGCCATTTCACTTAGCATAATAACTTCAAGGTCCATTCATGTTCTGGCAAATGGTAAGATTTCATTCTTTTTAGTGGCAGAATAATACTCCATTGCATATTTGTAACACAATGTCTTTATCAAATAATCTACTGATGGACATTGCAGTTCTTTCTATATCTTAGCTATTGTGAGTAGTGCTGCAATGAACATACACGTACACATAACTTTTTGAATTAGTGTTTGAATTTCTTTGGATAAATACCCAGTAATAGATTTGGTGGGTCATTAGATAATTCTATTTTAATTTTTTTCAGAAACCTCCATAATGTTTTCTAAAGTGGCTGCATCAAATGGCAATTCTATCAACAGTGCATATGAGTTTCCTTTCCTCCACATTCTCACCAACACTTGTACGTTGATTTATTGATGATGGCCATACTGACATGTGAAAGGTGATATTTCACTCTGGTTTTCAGTTGAATTTCTCTGATGATTAGTGGTGTTAAGCATCATTTCATATGTATATTGACTCTATGTATGTCTTTTTTAAAGAACTGTTTATTCAGGTCCATTGCCCACTTTTTTTATTGGGTTGTTTGTGTTCTTGGTATTGAGGTGTATTAGTTTGTTTGTTTGTTTTTTATAAATTTTGGATATTAACTCTTTAATAAAGATAGCATTGGCACATATCTTCTTCAACTTATAAGATGTCTTTTTCTTTTATTGAAGGTTTCCTTTGCTGTGCAAAAACATTTTAATTTGATGTAGTCTCATTTGTTTATTTTTTCTTTTGATCCCTTGTATAAAGAGATATATCTGAGCAAGTATTACTGAGGTTCATGTCTGGCAGTTTACTTTCTATATTTTCTTCTAGGAGTTTTATGGTTCTGAGTGGTCCAGTTTCATTTTTTGCATGTATCTGTCCAGTTTCCCCAGCACCATTTTTTGAATAGAATTTCTTTACCCCGATGTTTATTCATGCTTCCTTTGTCATAGATTAAATGACCATATAAACATGGATTAATTTCTGGGTTCTGTATTCTCTTCCATTGATCTATGTGTCTGTGTTTATGGCAATACCATGCTGCTTCGATTTCTATGGCCTTATACTACAATAATATAAGGCAGAGTAACACTTCCAGCTTCATTATTCTTTCTCAAAATTGCAGTGGCTATTTAAGGTCTTTAATGGTTCAATGTAGATTTTAGAATTGTTTTTTATACTTCTGTGAAAAATCCCATTGTTATATTGGTAAGGATTGCATTGAATCTATAGATTTCTTTTGGAGGTATGGACAGTTTAACTATATTTATTGTTCCTATCCATTAGGATGGTAATGTTTTTATTTATTTGTATCTTTTTACGTTTCTCTCTTCAGTGTCTTATAATTTCCTCAGTACAGGTTTTTTACTTCCTTGATTAAATTTATTCCTTAATATTTTCTTTCTATTTATTGTTAAATTTATTGGGGTAACATTAGTTACTAAAAATTACATAGGCCCAAGGTGTACAATTCTACAATACATCATCTTTGTGTTGTGTTAGATATTCATTACCCAGAGTCAGTCTTCTTTCTATCACCATATATTTGAGACTCAATCCATTCTCTCCCATCCCTGACTCCCCTGTACCCATACCCTCAGATAACCACTAATCATTAAACATTTGATTGTGTCCATGAGTTTTTGTTTCTTTGTTGCTTTCAGCTTTGTGTTCCACAAATGAGTGAAATTATGTAGTTTTTGGTTTTATTCTGTTGGGCTTATTTTGCTTTGCATTTTGTTCTCAAGGTCCATTCATGTTGTTCTAAATGGCCCTATTTCATCTTTTATTGTGACTAATATTTCATTGTGTATATATACCACAGCTTCTATAGCCAGCCATCTATCAAATAATTATTTGGCTATTTCCATGATTTGGCCACTGTGGATGGTGCTGCAATGAACATGGGGGTGCATATATCTTTGCAGACTAAGGTTTTCCATTTTTTGGGGGTAGATACCCAGAAGGAGGATTGCCAGGTCATATGGTAACTCTATTCTTAATTTTTTGAAGTACCACCTTACTATCCTCCACAGTGGTTGTACCAGTTTGCAATCCCACCAGCAGTGTATGAGGGTTCTTTTCTCTCCACACCCTCTCCAACACTTTTTATTACTTGTCTTATTGATTATAGCCATTTGAACATGTGTGTGGTGGTATCTCATTGTGATTTTGATTTGCATTTCCCTAATAGCTAATGAAGTTGAACATTTTTCCATATAACTGTTGGCCATTTGTATGTCTTTCTGGGAGAAGTGTCTGTTCAGGTCTTCTGCCTACTTTTTAATTGGGGTGTTTGTTATTTTATTGTTGAGTTGTGCAATTTCTTTATATATTTTAGATATTAGCCCATTATAAGAGGGATTGTTTGCAAGTATTTTCTCCCATTTCGTTGGCTCTCTCTTTGCTTTGTTGATGGTTTCTTTTGCTGTTCAGCTTTTTAGTTTGATATAGTTCCATTCATTTATTTTTGCTTTTACTTCGCTTGTCTTTGAGGTCAGTTTCATGAAGTCCTCCTTGAGCTTGAGGTCTATAACTTTAGGTCCAATGTTCTCTTCTATACACTTTATTGTTTCAGGTCTTATGTGGAGGTATTTAATCCATTTTGAGTAATTTTGGTATATGGTGACAGTTAGCAGTTCAGATTCATTCTTTTGCATGTGGTTTTCCAAGTTTTCTGTAGTATTTACTGAAGAGGTTTTTTTTTTTAATTGTACATTTTTTGCTCCTTTGTTAACAATTATCTGTCCATATATTTGTTAGTTTATTTCTGAGTTTTCAATTGTGTTTCATTGCTATGTGTGTCTATTTTTATGCCAATACTAACTTGTCTTGATTATTGACTCTTTGAAATACAGGAGTGAGATGCCTCCAGCCTTATTCTTTTTATGTAGGATTGCTTTGGCACTTCAGGGTCTTCTGTGGTTTTATACAAACCTGATGACACTTTTATCTATTTCTTGAAAAAATGAATGTCTGTGAGATTTTTATGGGAATTGC
Source organism: Lyroderma lyra (assembly GCA_004026885.1). NCBI lineage: Eukaryota > Metazoa > Chordata > Mammalia > Chiroptera > Megadermatidae > Lyroderma > Lyroderma lyra. The sequence goes on from PVJL010009541.1 coordinate 14,833, forward strand.
ATTAAATCTGTATATTTCTTTGGGTAATATGGCCATTTTAACTACATTGATTCTTCCAGTCCAGCTACTTAAAATATCTTTTCATTCTTTGTGTCTTCTTCAATTTCTTTTAAGAGTGTCTTACAATTTTCACATTCTTTGTTAGTTTATTCCTAGGTATTTTATTATTTTTATTGTTGCGATCACAAAAGACATTGTTTGCCTCATTTCTTTTTCTGAAGTTTTATTACTGGTATATAGAAATGCAGTTGATTTTTGTACATTGATTCTATATTCTGAAACTTTACTGTATTTGTTAATTATTTCTAATAGTTTTTTTGGTTGAGTCATTAGAATTTTCTATATAAAAAATCATATCATTTGCAAAAAGTGACAGTTTAGAGACAAAACAAAATGGCAGCATGAGAAGGACCTCCAGAAAACTCCTCTGGAAATTACAACTAATAAAACACCTATAATTCAAACAAGGACCCTCTACACATTGCACAATCGTAGCTAAGAAACCTACTATGGCATTAAGGTACCTACAGGAGGCAGTGGGTTAAACAAAAAAGAAGTAAAGCAAAGAACAGGATGCAGCCACACAAGTTCTCACTTAGAACTCTACCACTGGGGGAGGGAGGAGGAAGAAGGCTGCAGAAGCACACTCTGGGCCTCACTCGGGCCACAGGACACAAGAATACAGGCCCACAAGTGGGATGTGGAATTCTGCACCCACCTCACTTTGGCCCCAGGAGGTGCACAAAACACAGCAGCCATACTTCACTCAGGTTCCCAGAGAAGCGGGAGTGGCTGGGAGGTGAAAAACAATAGCATGAACACTCCAGCTGGGAAGGAGAAGGAGAAAAGAGGCTTCATTGTGTTTCTCAGCCTACAACCAGGACAGTTTGAAAGACCAGCATATAGATCAGCTGACCCCAAAGCTCAGAGCAGAATCCATGCTCATGGAAAACCCAGAACAGAAGGGTACAATCATGCCCAAATTTCCTGCATGACCCCTGGAGCCACAGGAAGAAAACAGCCACAAATGTCACTCTCCCACAGACCTGCCCAGTATCAGAAGCAAACACCAAAGAAATTACAGCTGAGAAGGTCCAGAGAGGCTGCAAAAAAAAAAAAAAAAAAAAAAAAAAAAAAAAAAAAAAAAAAAAAAAAACAGTGAGAGAGAGACAGAGAGAGAGAGAGAGAGAGAGAGAGAGAAAACAGAGAATTAAAGGGGAGGGGGTGGGAGAGGAGGGGAGGAAGCTAAATATAAGGTGATGGGAAGAGAAGTCACATTAGGTGGTGAACTTATACAACAAGTTGACAATGCACTGTAGAATTGTATGCCTGAAACCTATGTAATCCTTGCTAACAGATGTCACCCCAATAAGTCTAACAATAAAAATGAATAAAAAAAATAAACTAGCTTATCAAGTCTTAAAAAAAAAGAAATATAAACAAGTAACACATCATAAACCCAGCACAAAGCAATTATAAAAATGCTTAAGGAACTGAATAATTTCAACAGAGAAATAGCAAGCATTAAAAAAGACTTACAAACTATTGTAAAAAAGAAAAACAAAGAGAGATAATGACTACACTAACTAAAATGACAAACACTATAAAAGTCACCAAACTAGGTACAATAGAAGCACAAAGTACTGATTTGCAAAAAAAGCTAGCAGAAAACACCCATTTAGAACAGATAAATATGAGAATCCAAAAAAATGAGGATTGTTTGAGATTCCTCTAGGACAATTTTAAGCAGAAGAATATAAGAATCATAGGTGTACCAGAAGTGACAGAGGAAAAGCAAGAAATAAAAAAATTATTTGAAGAAATAATGAGTGAAAAATTTCCTAATCTAGTGAAAGAAATAGACATACAGGTCCAGGATGCACAGAGAATCTTAAAGAAGATGATCCCAAAAAAAAACACACATAGACACATCATAATTAAAATGGCAAAAGTTAAAGAAAAATAAAAAATTCCAAAACCAGCAAAAAATATGCAAGTAGTAACTGATAAAGGGACAACTATTTGATTCTCAGCTGATTTCACACCTGGAAATTTGCAGCCCAGAAGAAATTGGCAGAAAATATTCAATGTGATAAAAACCAAAGATCTATACCAAGAATAATGTATCCAGCAAGACTAGCATTCAAAATTGAAGGACAGACAAAGAGCTTCTCAGATAAGGAAAAGTTAAAGAAATACATCACCAAACCAGTACTACAAAGAATTTAGAGGGATTTCCTTAAGATGGGAGGAGGGATGGGAGAGTAGATAAAATAAGGAAAAGGGATGGAGAAATTTAGTTTCATTGTTAACATAGAATTGTACACATGGGACCTATTTAATTTTAACTAATCAATGTCACCTCAATAAGTAAAAAAATAAAGAGGCATCTTTTTTTCTCAAATTAAATCCTACACGAAGTCGCAAAATACAGAAAGAAAAAAAAACTGAGTTTAACTCTATCTCTCTCAATTTGGATGCCTTTTATTCCTTTTTCTTGCGTGATTGCTCTGGCTAGAACTTCCATTACTATATTAAATAGCAGTGATGACAGAGGGCATTTCTGTCTCATTCCTGATTTTATGGGAATAAGCTTCAGTTTTTCCCCTTCAGTATGATATTACCTAAGTGTTTGTCATATATGGCCTCTATTAGGTTGAGATATTGTTCTTCTAAACCCATTTTATTCAGTGTTTTGATCGTAAATGGATTTTGTATCTTGTCAAATACCTTTTCTTCATCAATTCATATGATCATGTGGTTTTTATTTTTTAGTTTGTTTATGTGGTGTATGACCTTGATTGATTTGCATATGTTGAACAATCCTTGTGTATGGGGGATGAATCTCATTTGATAGTGGTGTATAATCTTTTCAACGCATTGTTATATTCTGTTGCAAGTATTTTATTTAGGACTGTTGCATTTGTGTTTATCATAGATATTGGGCTATACTTTTTTTTTTTTTGTCTGTGTGTTATCCTTACCAGGCTTTGGTATTAGGATTATATTGGCCTTATGGAAAAAGTTGGGAAGTATTGCCTCTTCTTCAATTTTTCAGAAGAGTTTGAGGAGAATAGGCCTTAGTTTCTCTTTGAATGCTTGAGAAAACTCATTGATGAGACTGTGTGTTCCTGGGTTTTTGCTTCAGAGGAGGTTTTGGATAATTGTTTCAATTTCCTTACTCTTGATTGGTAAATTTTGATTGTCCAGTTCTTCATTCACTCCAGGTAGACTGACTATATGTTTCTAGAAACTTTTTCATTTCTTCATGGTTGTTAAATTTGGTGGTATATCGTCCTTCACAATATTTTCTTATGATCTTTTGTATTTCTGTGATATCACTGGTAATTTCTCTTTTCTCATTTCTAATTTTTGTTGTTTGTGTTTTTCCTCTTTGCCCCTTGGTGAGCCTAGCCAGGAGTTTGTCAATCTTATTGATATTTTCAAAACACAAGTTCTTCACTGCATTAATTTTCTCTGTCATTTTTGTACATTCTATTTAATTTAGTTCTGCTCTAGTTTTTATTACTTACTTCCTTCTGCTGGATTTGGGCTTCTTTTGTTCTTTTTCTAGTTCTTTAAGATAAGATGTTAAGATGTTTACTTGTGATTTTTCTTATTTCTTGAGATAGGCCTGTAATGATATAAATTTCCCTCTTATTACTGTTTTTGCTTCATCCAAATAATTTTGATATATTGTACTATCATTGTCATTAGTTTCCATGTATTTTGCAATCTCTTCTTTTACTTCTTTTTTGATCCAGTCATTTTAAACATCTTGTTTAATCTCTCTATATATGTGTTCTTTTCTCATGTTCTTGTGCAATTGATCTTTAATTTCAAGTCTTTGTGGTCTGAAAATATGCTTTGCATGTGTAGGAAATGTGTGAGCTGAAGGCCGTGGCAAGGTGAAAAAGCAGGCTTTAGCAAGGCGGCTTGTGTGTTTAAGATTCTGGCAGGCACACGTGTTGCAAGGCTGCTTGGCCTCTGGAAGTAACCAAGGACATGACTCTTAGCTCACTCTCTCAAGGAAGGCAAAAGGAGATTTGGTGCATCAAGATTAACTACAAGGACACAGGCAAACCACAGACTTTTTGTCTGCTGATGCTCTAAAGGCCTGGGTGGGGGATACAGCACAGATTTCTCTGGTCCTGTACTTTTTGACCTTCCCTGATAACTTACCCTATAAAATAAACATATGGCTGTCAGGGTGGGCCTCTGTGTCTCCATCCGAGCTCAGAGGATCCCCTGGTCCCAGCTTTGTTTTTTATTATGTCTGTGTCTGTGTCTGTTTCTTAATTCCCCATCGTCTCCCCTCAGGTTCGCTGTTTCCTGCACAAGTCGTGGCATGCATGATTTCAATTTTGTTGAACTTTCTAAGGCTAGTTTTGTGTTTCAGCATATGGTTTATCCTTAAGAATGTTCCATGTGCATTAGAACAGAATGCATGGTCTTGTTTTGTAGGATGCAGTGTTTTGTAAATATCAATTATGTCCAATTGTTGTAATGTATCATTTAGAGCTGATATTTCCTTATTTATTTTCTGTTTGGATGATCTGTTCATGACTATTAAGGGGGTATTTATGTCCCCTACTATAATTGGGTTTTTGTCAGTTTCACTTCTTACATCTTTAAGTATTTGCTTTATAAATTTTGGTTCTTTCTGGTTGAGGACATATATATTGATAAGTGCTATGTATTTTTGTTGTTGTACTGTCACTTTTGTCATTATGAAATGTCCATTTTAAATTTTATTACCTTTTTTATCCTTAAGTCTGTTTCATCAGATGTAAGTATGGTTACTTTTGCTTTTCTCTGGATGCCATTTGCTTATAGCATTGTCTTCTACCCTTTCACTCTGAGTCTGTGATTGTCTTTGTGGCTGAGATGTGTCTCCTAGAAACAGCATATGAATCGACTTTGTTTTTGTAATCCAGTCAACTACTTTGTGCCTTTTTATTGATGAGTTCTTTTCATTTATATTTAGGGTGATGATTGATATATGAAGATTTCCTATGGCCATTTTGTCTTCTGGTTTTTGGTTGTTCAGAGTCTTGGTTTCTTACTTGCTTTTTCTTCACTGTCTGTTTTAGTTTTTGTTTTTGTTTTAGCTTGATAGTGTTCTATGATTTTTCCTTCTGTTTCCTCTTTTTCGGTTGTGTGTCTTGGTTCCAGGTTTTTCTTTTTTATTCTTTTCTTTCTTTCTTTTTTTTGAGTAGTCACCATGAGTTTAATGAAACAGAAAGTTTCATATATGTAATGACTTTGTTGTTTAAGTATACTTTTAATTTTTTTTTTTAAATTTAGCACTTTACTTCTTCAGTTCTTCTGTTTTTGTTGTCCCAACATTTTGCTGTTTATTTAGGCTTTATGTTTCAGGTCGAGTAGCATCTTTCAGTATTTCCTAGAGTGCCACCCTTGTGTTGGAGAATTTCCTCAGCTTCTGTACATCTGAAAATATCTTTATTCCTCTTTCATATATAAAGGATAACATTGCTGGATAAATTATTCTTGGCTGGAATTTTTTCTCTTTTAATATTCTGAATATTTGATTCCACTCTCTCCTGGCTTGAAGAGTTTCTGCTGAGAAGTCTGATGACAGCCTGATGGCCTTTCCTTTAAAGGTTATAATTTTTTTTTCTTCTGGCTGCCTTGAGAATTCTTTATTTGTCTTTGATTTTTGACATCTTCAGTATAATGTGCCTTGGAGAAGGTCTAGTTAGATCAGGTAACTAAGGGTACCAATTTCTCCATGAATTTGTTGTTTCAGTTATTCCCATAGGGTTGGAAAGTTCTCATCTACTATTTGTTTCATTAAGCTCTTATTTGAATTTTATTCTGTTTCTTCTGATATATCTATTACCCTAATTTTTTCTTTCTAATGAAGTCAGATAGTTCTTGCAGAGATTTTTGTTGTTGTTGTTGTTGTTGTCAAAGCTCTGTATTTTTTCTTCTGTTCAATTTATATGTTTCTATCTTTGATGTCACTAATTCTTTCCTCCATCTGTTTGGCCCTTCTCCCTATGATAGTTAGTTCATGTTTTATTTCTTTTATTGTATTGTTTACGTCTTGAATTTTTATTTGATTCTCTTTTATAGTTTCAATTTCTTTGTGAAAGTATTCCCTTTGTTCAGAGATTTCCTTTCTGAAACCATATATCTGGGTGTGAGTACTCAGCCAGCATTCCCTGACCTGAGTGTTTTTAGGAATGCCATCTTGAATTCTGTGTCACTTAGATCATATAATTCCAAATCTGTAAGTTTTTTTCTGGAGACTTTCTATTTTCTGTCTGAGACATCTTGTTTCCAAAGGAATTTATTGTAGCTTATGTGTTTGTTCTCCTGACCGTAAAGACTTTTTTCCATGTCAGATATGGAGAGATCTTTCCTTCACTTACCAGTTTGTGTCACTGCAGCATCTTACAGTGTTTTCTTTTGGTTGTTAGATTTTCTCACTCTTGGAGCTTTCCTGGATAGTGGGCTTCTCCTCCTTGTGTCAGTTTCCTTGGTTTTGATGTGCTTCTTCTTTGGGGAAATGTGGTGGGTGATGATATTCCCAGCTTCTGAGATCTATGCAGACAGAGGTGGCTGTGCCTTTGTTTTACAGTTTCCCTCAGCCCCCCTACTCTTTTCTGTGAGGCAGTGTTTAATGGGGAGGGTTCAGGGCTTATTTGTGGATCGGGGTAATGACAGTTTTTGGGAGGGCTAGGGGAAGCAGCCAGGCTCTGTGTTCACAGTTTCTGCCTAGCAGTGAGGGCAGTGTGGCTCATCACAGCTGTTTGTTTCAAGATTACTCATTACACTGGGTTCTGGTTCAGCTGTGAGACAGGCCTGTCTCTCTGCCATGATCTCTCGGGGCTAGGGCAAGTGTGCTCTGCAGCAGAAGCCTGCCCTTCCATCAGGGAAGTGCCTAGCTGTACCTGCTGTGCATTGCAATATAAGTATGGCCCTCCGTCAGGAGTGCAAGGAAGTTCCCATGGTTGTGAGCCACCAAGCAAGCTCAGTCCTCCATCAGGAATGCGCACAGCCAGGAAGATGGGTGTCACAGAGCAAGCTTGGCATTTTTTGAGAAGTGCACTTGTCATTGCCAAGGTTTCCAGGCAGGACAGTTTTCAGCGGTGGTACACCCAATTGAAAAAACACACACATAGCTGACACCGGGGAACCATAAACACACCAGCAAGCAAACCACTTTATTCTGCATGTGGGACTACATATACATATTCAAACAAAAGTGGCATCTTGCCGCATCTGCCCAGTAGCAGTTGTTTAGGTTTTCATGGTTACATAAGGCAGTACAAGCACAATAAATGTGAGCCCCAGGAATTCCTCAACCCCAGACATGGACTGATTATGCCATGGTCAAGCCTGGGCAGCGGGCCTGACTTTAACCCTTTACAGTGGACCTGGCTGTAATTCTTTATAGCAAGTTTGGCTTTAACCCTTTGGGGACTTACACTCCACCCCTACAGGGCCGCCACATGGGACTTTGTCCATAATGCATATCCTTGAGCCCCTAGCCCACAACAGCAATATAGGGCACAGCAAAAGACTACCAGACTGCTAGCAATAATTGCTAGGATCATTAGTAACCAATGCCAGGTGGATCCTAAGGAATTCCACCAAGAGGTTAATGGGTCTTCTGCGGAGGATGCAATGGCTTGTACCTCTGTGTTCATCTCAGCCAGGGCTGTCTGAATGTGCTCAGTGTGATCTGGGATCTGAACATTCCACATGTAAAATAGCACAAGTGTCACCTTGGGAGGCTGTCAATAAATCTAAACCCATGCGATTTTGCAGCACAACATTATGCATTTGTGCTGTTTAATCTAATAACAGGCTTAAGGCCTGTTTAGTAGCATTTAGGGCTTGAGCTGTGTGCACTGCTAAAACTCCTACTTGTAATTCTTCATCTATGACAGTGGCTCCAGGCAGGGCCAGAGCAAAAGGGTAGAACCACCAAGTGGCTCTATGTTGGCGATGCCAGCGGTGATACACAGCATCCCAATTAGTACGTAATTGAGGGAGGGTCGCAAGTACTCGACCAGCAATGTAAGGGCAACACCATGTACATCAGCTAGTCCAATTTGCAGATAAATTAGGTCATCCATGGTGTCCATAAAGCTAGAGGTATCCAACTGGAAGGATATCTGTGGGATGAATGCCAGCATATACAGCTCTATTCCACCAAGTGTGAGGGGTCAGCACATGGGTAACATTTTGACACAAGTGTGGGGGCACCCAACCAGCGATACAATTAGCAGCTGAGTGATATTGTTTTATACATAATGGGACTTGTTCCTGTAGTTCCACATGTTCCCCCACCACACAACCCCACCAATTAGTCATTGTATAACCAAACAGAGGGGGTTGGTTATTATGGTCCTTGTGGAGCAAATTGTCCACTGCCCAGCGATATTTGTCCCATTCAGCGGTGCTGTTCCATGTACGTAACCGTGTCCAGTTGTTTAGGGAAGCCGGGGGAATCCACCACAGAAGTCCCTCAGCTGCCTCTACCGGTATATTTGTGCAAATCAAACAGTGGGAAACATTATGTACCTGAGCAAAAGTATGTGCCCAGGACAGGATACTATTGCCTGCCATTAGCCTGGGCGGTAGGACAAAGCAGATAATGACATCATTAAAGGAAGACCTTTACCCTCAGGCAAAATACAGGCAATGTATCCATCTTGTGAAAACAGTGTGGCCGGTAAGGGCTTTGCACCTCTCCAAGGCATCCATAACTAAGTCTACAACCAGCCTTTTACCAGATACCTTGATTGGATGGTTACAAGACTAGGACCTGTTATGGCCTCACAGGCCAAAAGGGAAGCATAAATAGCAGCTAGCTATTTCTTTATAAGGGAATAGCGAGCTTCCGCCCCTTTCCACAGTTGAGACCAGAAACCAATGGGTACTTTATGAGTCCCATGTTTCTGCCACAAGCTCCATGCAACCCCATTGTCATCCACTGACACCGTTAAAAGGAACGGTAGGGTGGTGTCAACCACACATAGGTTTTGGGCTTGAGCCACTGCCTGCTTGGTGGCTCAAAATGACTGCTCTATTTCTGGGGTTCAATCCCAAGTAGCCCCTCCCCATATCAGGTGATGCAAGGGGTGAGCTAAAGTGGCTAAATGAGGAATAAACACCCTCCAGTAGCCCAACAAACCCAAATAGGTCTGCAATTGCTTCACTGTTGTCCGCCGGGGATATGCCTGTATCTTATCTATGACTGCCTCCGGCATAACCTTAGTCTTATCCGACCACACAACACCCAAGAATTTGACAGACAACCCAGGCCCACCTGGTCTTCATTGATGGCCTACCCCCAGGCTTTGAGGGCTTCTGGTAGACTGGTGGCCGCAGTCTTGAGCTCTGCAAGAGAATCAGAGGTTAGCATTATATCATCAATATAATGGCTGGCTTCCACCAGGTGGCCAAGTCCTGAGCCACCAGTATGTGGCACAGGGTGGGACTGTGCAGATATCCCTGGGGAAGCACCAAGAAAGTCCATTGTCATCCTTCCCATGTGAAGGTGAACTGCTCTTGACTCTCCGGCGCTATATCTATGGAGAAAAACGCATTTGCCAAATCCACAGCATAGTGATACTGTCCCAGTTAATGTGTGAGTTTGTCCATAAGATCCATAATATTGGACACTGCTGCATGCAATGGGGGCATCACTTTGTTTAGCTCCTGATAGTCCACAGTCATTCGCCAGGAGCTGTCAAGCTTTTTCATTGGCCATACGGGAGAATTGTAAGGGATATGTGTTGGGCAGACTATCTGGGCTTCTTCAAGCTTGAGAATGGTACGACCAATCTCTTCATGCCTTCCCTGTAACCGATATTGCTTTGTATGTACAACACGGGTAGCCTGGGGCAATACCAAGGGGGCATGATGGAGTTCCAACGAACAATAGTCTTTACCACTTGTATACGCAATCGAAATTCTCCCATCGACATCACAATCGGCAGTCCTTGCAGCACATTCACTCCCAGAATATATTCTGCTATAGGGGAGATATAGACTGTCTTGTGGGGGCAATGGCTCTATGCTTAGGTTCACAACTGCTTCCATATCCCTCCATGGTGGCTGTAGGACCACTAAAGCAATCTAGATTTCCATACAGCAAAGTGCTATCGGCTCCAGTGTCCACAAGGGCTAGTACCCACTGCACATTATGGGGGACCAGTAAATAGCAAGTTCAACATGTGTCCTCTGGTCCCCTGGTTCCCCCCTCAGCCAGGTACCTTGGCCAGACCCCTAGTTCGGGTAAAAGTCAGTCAGTCTCAACTCCCGAATTGGGAGTGTAGCAGCGGGCAGGGGTGTTAACTGCTGCTCAGGTTTCAGCTGTTTCCACAGAGCCAGCAGCACTCCTGTGGGCTGATGCTCTATTTTCTCTGCAGCTACTCCCACAGTTAATAGATCAAACCACATCTGCTTTTGGCTCACTTTCACTGCAGACTGAATGCCACCCTTTTGAGCCCCTTTATTCTTTGGGCATTCTTTGAGTGGGGGGCCCTTGGGGCCCTGTATCAGCCTCACCTGGCCGCCTTTTTTCTTTTGCTTCACTTCCACATTCCCCAATCGAGCTAGGGCAGCTGTTATTTTATGTATGTGGCGATCTATATAGGGAGCCAAAGAGCCACTATAGTCCCGAAAGTTCTTGGGGGCCCTGATGCTAGGATGAGGTCCTTCATCCTAGTGGTGAAAACTTCCTCATCAGGAAGATTGTAGCAGACCCAAAACATCATCTGTCGCATGCCCATCTCCCATATGATTTGCACTAGGTCTGAGTATGTGGACCATTTGCTCACAGTCTCAGGCAATTCACAGGCATCTGCCCAAACTGTTCAGGCTGCTGCCATTAACAAAATGACCAGGGAATGAATCCCTGCATCATGGTTAGTATGGGCAATATTTTGTAACCTTTCCCTCAAGGAGGGAAGTACCGTAATGGAGGCCAATTGGGACAATTCATCACGGGACACCTGTTCCTTCCACCCCCTCATACCATAATCTCAATAGCCAGCTCGATACCATTTCCCAAACCCTTTGCCATACCTGCTCCATCAATTCCCATAATTCAGTGGGCGAGTACGCAGTCATTTTCGTATGCTGCATGGCCTGGGGGCCCCCTGCTGCTGACCCCCTGACCCCATTTGCTGCTCCAGCTCAACCTTCCATTTCACTAAGGAGTGAGCCTGCAATATAGATATTGGGCTACCTGCCCTGGAGGACTGTACAGACTCCTCCAGGCCCTGCAGCATATGTTCAGCAGTTGCCAGGCGCTCTTCCAATATTTCCTCCTGGTGCTGCAACTCACGTACCTGTTGAGCTTGCTCCTGCATCTCCTGGCTGTTGTGCCGCAGCACCGCCAGAAACATCCAGCCTACCCGGTCGGCCACCTCCCAGTGTGCCGGCAGAATGTTAGGCTCCATAGATTCCAGGGCCTTCTTGACATCCTCAGTTGTCAGTCTAATCTCATCCCAGTCTTCTGGAGCTGTCCATGTGGCCAGATATGTGGCCATTGGGTACCACCGGGAGGTGGGAAGCCACATTTCTTCCACCTGGGGACCCTCAGAGGCGCTGGGGGTAGTACTCACTTCATCTTGAGGACTACGCCAAATGTCATTGCCAAGGTTTCCAGGCAGGGCAGGTTTCAGCAGTCGTACACCCAGTTGAAAAAACACACGTGGAGCTGACATGGGGGACCATAAACACACCAGCAAGCAAGCCACTTTATTGCGCACCTGAGACTCTATGTACGTATTCAAATAAAAGTGGCATCTTGCCGCATCTGCCCAGTAGCAGTTGTTTGGGTTTTCATGGTTACATAAGCCAGTAGATGCGCAGTAAATGTCAGCCCCAGGAATTCCTCAACCCCGGACATAGATTGATCATACCAAGTTCAAGTCTGGGCGGCGGGCCTGGTTTTAACCCTCTGGGGACTGACAGCACTGGAGCCAGGGAGGAAGCATGCCACAGAGTAAAGTCAGGCCTTCCTCAGGAGTGCACTGAAGCTGAAGGATTGGCATCACTTTATCCCATTCCCTTAAGGCTCCTCCACATGCCTGGGATCATACTGTGCTTCAGCCTGCTTCCCCTGGCCCTTTCTTCATTCTTTCTGCCAGCCCCAGCCTTCCACACTCCTGTCTCCACACTGCTGTCTCCCCTTTTCTCCCATTTTCCTTTCTTTCTCTGACCTTTAGGTGTTTTCTTACAGTGGGTGGATCTCTCAGCTGAGGCTGTGTCATTTGAGAATTCCCTTGTCAGATTTTGACTGTTTAGTTTGTAATTTCCAGGAGAGATTCCAAGGACATCCTCTCATGCCACCATCTTGATCAGGAAGCCAGCATTTTATTTTTTGATGCAATGGTAAATGAGATTTTAAATTTTCTGATAGTTTGTTATTGGTGTATAAAAAAGCATACAGTTTCTGAATCTTAATTTTGTATTTTACTACTTTACTAAAATAATTTATCAGTTCTAATAATTTTTTGGTGAAATTTTGGGAGTTCTATATTTATAGTATTATGTCATCTGCAAATAATTATAGTTTGACTGCTTCCTTTCTCATTTGAATGCTTTTTATGTCTTTTTTGGTTTTATTATTGTGACTAGGACTTCCAGTACTATGTTGAATATAAGTGGTGAAAGTGGATATTCTTGTCTTCTTCGTAACCTTAAGGAGACTAGTTTTAGCTTTTTCCCATTGAGTAAGATATTAGCTGTAGGTTTGTCATATACAGTAGACTCTCAGTTAAGCAGCACCCATGAAGATTGATAGATACCAAATAAAATAAGTAGACTTTCCATTAACCAGACTTAAGCAACTGACACTCTCAATCAACTGACAGAATCTCAAGCCACTGACAAAGAAACATGTGCCAGTTGTTTGAGAGTGTTTGTTGCTTGAGTTCTGGTTAATAGAGACTCTAGTGTATGGCCTTTACTATGTTGAAATATGTTTCCTCTATTCCCACTTAGCTGAGAGTTTTTATCATAAACGGATGCTGGATTTTGTCAAATTATTTTTCTGCATCTATTCATAATACCATATGATTTAAAATTTTCATTTTGTTTATGTGCTGTATCCCATTAATTGGTTACAGATTTTGGATGATTCCTTGCATACCAGAAATAAACCCCACCTAATTAGAGTGTGTGATCTTTTTAATGTATTGCTAAATTTGGTTCACTAATATTTCACTGAGAATTTTTGCATCTAACTTTATTAGTAGTATTAGCTTGTAGTTTCTTTCTTTCTTTCTTTCTTATTTTTATAATGCCTTCATCTGGCTTTGGAATCAAGATAAAATTGGCCTTGTCAAATGAGTTTTGCAATTTTTGGAATACCATATTTTGTTATGTATAATATGCACTCTTAGGCTTAACTTTTGAGGAAAAATAAGAATGTGCATTATACATAAGGAGTATTAATTCTGTACCTATATAAATGTTTTTAATTCTTTTATTTATGCTTATGAGTTAAAAGTGTAACTCTAGAATTCAAAAGTATCTGTATGCTAAATAATATTTAGAATATGATAATCAAGTTTTTCTACTTATTAAATTTATTGGAGTGACTTTTTAAATAAAAATCACATAGGTTCTAGGTGTACATTCTACAACACATCATCTATGTGTTGCATTATGTGTTCACCAACCAGAGTTACTTCTTCTTCTATCACCATATACTTGAACATTCTCCCTCATACCCAATCCCACTCTCCAATTACCCTCAGGTAACCACTAAATTTTTGACTGTGTCCATGAGTTTTTGTTCCTTTATTACTTTCAGCTTTATATTCCATACATGTTATGTTAAAAACTAAATACTAAAATTTATTTATAATACAAAAACAAGTACCTAAACAATAAACAAATAAACAAATAAAAATTTGAATTAGAATTTTAAATAACAAGAAGTTTTTTCTGAAAGTTTGGGCCAAAATCGTGGGTGTGCATTATACACAGGAACATATTATACATGGCAAAATACAATAATTTGATTGAGGAGAGAAGGTATTAACTGTTTTTTTGAGTGTTTGGTAAAATTTACCTGTGAAACCATCTGGTCCAGGACTTTGTTTGTTGGGAGCTTGTTGATTATAGATTCAATTTTATTGTTATTAATTGGTCTGTTCAGATTTTCTGTTGCTTCTTGATTCAACCCTAGAGTATATTGTATGCATCTAAGAATTTATCCATTTCTTCCAAATTGTCTAATTTGTTGGCATATAGTTGCTCACAGTATTTTCTTTTTTTTTTTTTTTTTTTTTTTTTTTGGTAATTTTCTGGTGTCCATTTTCATTTCTCTCATTTCTGATTTTCTTTATTTAGTTCCTCTTTTTTTCTTTTTCAGTTTTGTTAAAGGTTTGTCAATTTTCTTTATCTTTTCAAAGAACCAGATCTTGGATGCATTGATCTTTTTTATTTTTTTAGCTTGTATTTTGTTTATTTCCACTCTGATTTTTATTATCTCTTTCCTCGTACTCACTTTGGGCTTGGTTTGCTGTTATTTTTTCAGTTCTTTTAGATTTAAAGTTAAACTGTTTATTTGAAAATTTTCTTGTTAATTAAGGTAGGATTGCTTATCTATGACTACCTTTTAGGACTACATTTCTTGTGTCTCACTGATTTGGGTTATTGGGTTTTTTAATCCTGTTTAGTTCATGATATCTACTGATTTCCTCCTTGATCTCATTGCTGACCCATTTATTATTTAGTAGCTTCTTATTTAGCCTCCATATGTTTTGTGTATTTTCTTTTTTTTTAAACCGATTTCTAGTTTCATACCATTGTGGTCAGAAAGACTCTGCATATGATTTCATTTTTCTATATTTATTGAGACTTTTTTGTGGCATAACATGTAGTATATATTGGAACATATTTCTTGTGCATTTAAAAAGAATGTATATTTTGCTGCTTTGGGGTGAAATGCTCCAAAATATATTTATTAAATCCACCTTATCTACTGTGTCACTTAATGCACTATTTCCATGTTAATTTTCTGTCTGGAAGATCTATCCATTGGTGTTAGCGGGGTGTTAAAGTCCCCTACAATTATTGTGTGACTGTTGATCTCTGCCTTTCTGTTAGTCATTATTTTTTTTATATATTTAGGTGCTCCTATGTTGAATGCATAGATGTTTACTAGGATTATATCCTCTTGTTAGATTTATTTCTTCAACATATGTAATGTGCAACTTTGTCTCTTGTAATAGTCTTCATTTTAAAATCTATTTTCTCTAGGTATTGCTACCCCAGCTTATTTTTTGTTTGTTTGTTTCCATTTCTGTGAAATATCATTTTACATTCCTTTATTTTTAGTCCACGTGTAGTTTCCAATCTGAGGTGGGTCTCTTATAGATAGCATAAGGATGGGCCCTGTTTACTTATCAATTCAGCTACCTTATGTCTTTTGAATGAAGCACTTAATACATTTACATTTAAAGTGATTATTAATATGTGCATAATCATTGCCATTTTATTGTTTACAGTATTTTGCCATGTATAATGCACATTTTTTTGCCCAAATATGTGAGGGAAAAATGAGGATGCATATTATACATGGGTAGTACTAATTCCATGTCTATACAAATGTTTTTTTGGTTCTTTGTTTGTTTGTTTTTTAACATTGTTCAGGAATATTTTATTTTTTTAAAGCTTTTTTTTTAAATTCATTTTTATTGTTAGACTTACTGGGGTGACATCTGTTAGCAAGGATTACATAGGTTTCAGGCATACAATTCTACAGTGCATTGTCAACTTGATGTATAAGTTCACCACCTAATGTGACTTCTCTTTCTGTCACCTTATATTTAGCTTCCCCCCCTCCTCTCCCACCCCCTCCCCTTTCTCCCCTCCCTAACACACTCGTCCCCAAATAAACATTAAACTATTGATTGTGTCCATGGGTTATTTGTTTGTTCTTTTCTTTTTTCTTTGCTTTCAGTTTTATATTCCGCATATGAGTGAAATCATGCAGTTCTTTGTTTTTTCTGTCTGGCTTATTTCACTTAGCATGATGATCTCCAGGTCCATCCATTTTGAAGCAAATGACAATATTTCATCTTTTCTTACAGCTGAGTAATATTCCATTGTGTATATGTACCACAGCTTCTTTATCCAGTCATCTGTCGCAGGGACCTTTGGTTGTTTCCATGTTTTGGCCACTGTGAACAGCGCTGCAATGAACATGGGGGTACATAAGTCTTTGCGGAAAAAGGTTTTCAAGTTCTTTGGGTAGATCCCCAGAAGGGGGATTGCTGGGTCAAATGGTACCTCCATTCCCAATTTTCTGAGGAACCTGCACCCTGCCTTCCACAGTGGTTGTACCAGTTTGCACTCCCACCAGCAGTGTGCCAGAGTTCCTTTTTCTACACATCCTCTCCAGCACTTGTAATTCCTTGTCTTGTTGATAATAGCCATTCTCACAGGTGTGAGGTGGTATCTCATTGTGGTTTTGATTTGCATTTCCCTGATAGCTAATGAGGATGAGCATTTTTTCATATGTCTGCCGGCCATTTGTATTTCTTCATGGGAGAAGTGTCTGTTTAGTTCTTCTGCCCACTTTTTAATTGGGTTGTTTGTTTTTTTGTTGTTAAGTCTTATTAGTTCTTTATATATTTAGATATTAGACCCTTAGCTGACGAGTTATTGGCAAATATTTTTTCCCATTCAGTTGGCTGTCTCTTCGCCTTGTTGATGGTTTCTTTTGCTGTGCAGAAGCTTTTTACTTTCAGGGATCATTTCATTCTTTTTGTTGTGATAGGAAAAGGAATTAACTCCATCATTACTTTTGCTTTGGATTCATTATTCGTATAAAGGAATGCTGTTGATTTTTGTACATTGATTTTGTATCCTGCAACTTTACTATATTCATTAATTGTTTCTAATAGTTTCCTGGTGGAATCTTTGGAATATTTTATATAAAGGATCATGTCATCCGCAAATAGTGACTATTTGACCTCTTCTTTCCCAATTTGGATATCTTTGATTACTTTCTCTTGCCTGATTGCCATGGCTAGAACATCCAGTACTATATTAAATAACAGTGGTGACAGGGGGGATCCCTGTCTTGTTCCTGATTTGAGGGGAATAGGTTTCAGCTTTTCCCCATTCAGTATGATGTTAGCTGAGGGTCTCTCATATATGGCCTTTATTATGTTGAGATACTTTCCTTCTATACCTATTTTATTTAGTGTTTTGATCATAAATGGATGTTGTACCTTGTGAAAAGCTTTTTCTGCATCAATTGAAATGACCATATGGTCTTTATCTTTGATTTTGTTTATGTGGTGTATCACATTGATTGATTTTCGTATGTTGAACCATCCTTGTGCTCCCGGGATGAATCCCACTTGATCATGATGTATGATCTTTTTGATGCATTGTTGTATTCTGTTGGCTAATATTTTGTTCAGGATTTTTGCATCTGTGTTCATCAGAGATATTGGTCTATAGTTTTCTTTTTTTTTGTGTTGTCTTTGCCAGGCTTTGGTATTAGAGTAATGTTGGTCTCATAGAATGAGTTTGGAAGTATTACCTCTTCTTCAATTTTTTGGAAGAGTCTGAGGAGGATAGACGTTAATTCTTCTTTGAATGCTTGGTAGACCTCGTTGGTGAAACCATCTGGTCCAGGGCTTTTGCCTTTAGGGAGATTATGGATAGTCATTTCAATCTCATTGCTATTGATTGGTCTATTTACATTATCCG
>PVJL010009541.1:39998-56518 GCA_004026885.1 Lyroderma lyra
AAAAAAAAAAAAAACAAAAAAAACAAAAAAAAAAAAACAAAACAAAACCCTGAAGATCTTTATAAGAACTCTCTGACTCTATTAGAATA
The DNA here is from genome assembly GCA_004026885.1 of Lyroderma lyra. Lineage (NCBI taxonomy): Eukaryota > Metazoa > Chordata > Mammalia > Chiroptera > Megadermatidae > Lyroderma > Lyroderma lyra. Next base: position 40,088 of record PVJL010009541.1, read on the forward strand.
ATAGGAATCCAGCAAAGTTATCCTTTAGATATGAAGGAGGAATAAAGACCTTTTCAGACATACAGAAGCTTAGGAAATTCTGCAACACAAAACCAGCACTCTGGGAAATACTGAAGTATTCAGTATTTCAAGGTAGCTCCTTGACCTGAAATGAAAAGCCAAAATTATTGGAAAAGTTAGGGACAACAAAAACATAAGAAAAGACAGAAGTAAAGGTTTAAATTCCCCAAAGAAAATAAAAATTAAAAGTGTGCTTAAGAAAAGGAGCCACTACGTATATAAAACCTTCCTATTCATAAACTTCATGATAACTACTGAAAAAACAGAAACAAAAACAAACAAAAAAGAAAACCCCAGAACCAAGAAAACAAAACAACAACAAAAGAAAACAAAAGGAAAAATCATAGAATCCATCAAACTATAAAAATAGACAGAAAAATCCAAAGCACAGTACAACCAAAGAACAGAAGAAAAAAATGGCCATAAGAAATCTTTATGTATCAGACAGCACCCTAAATGTAAATACACTGACCTCATCAAAAATAATAGCATAGTGCAACTGACTGGATGAAAACAAAAATCACATATATATGGAGATTAAACAACATGTTATTTAAAAATGACTGGATCAAAAAAAAAGAGAACATTAAAATGCATAGAAATGAATGATAATGAAAATACAATGTATACAAATTATTGGGAAAATACAAAAGCAGTAATAAGAGAGAAATTTATATCATTACAGGCTTATCTCAAAAAACAAGAAAAATCACAAGTAAACAATCTAACATTTCAACTCAGAGAACTAGAAAAAGAAGAACCAAAAAAGTTGAAGTCAGCAAAAGAAAGAAAATAATAAAATTAGACCAGAAGTAAATGAAATTGTGAACAGAAAAATGATAGAGAAAATTAATGCAATGAAGAGATAGTTCTTTGAAAAACATAGTAAGATTAAAAAATCTCTGGCTAGGTTTACCACAAAGCAAAGAGAAATAACGCAGATAACCAAAATTAGAAATGAAAGGAGAGAAATTACCACTGATATCACAGAAATACAAATGATTATAAGAAAATACTATAAGGGACTATATGCCACCAAATTCAACAACTTTGAAGAAATGGACAAGTTTCTAGAAACTTATAGTCTACTTAGACAGAACCAAGAAGAACTGGACAATCTAAATACACCATTCAAAAGTAAGGAATTTGAAAACATCATCCAAAACCCCCCAAAGACAAAAGCCCAGGACCAGACATTTTCACCAGTGAATTTTATCAAGCGTTCAAAGAGGAACAAATGCCTATCCTCCTTAAACTCTTCCAAAAAATTGAAGAAGAGACAAAACTTCCCAACTTATTTCATGAGGCCAACATAACTCTAATACCAAAACCTGGTAAGGATACATAAAAAAGAAAAGCTATAGACCAATACCTCTGATGAACACAAATGCAAAAATCCTAAACAAAATACTAGGAAATAAAATACAACAATGAATTGAAAAGATTATAGACTGCACTCAATTGGGATTCACCCCAGAAACACAAGGATAGTTTAGCATATTCAAATCAATCAATGTGATATACCACATAAACAAACTATAAGAGTAAAACCATATGACTATATCAAGTGATGCAGAAAAAGCATTTGACAAGATACGACATCCATTTATGATCAAAACACTTAATGTAATGGGTATAGAAGAAAAGTACCTGAACATAAAGGTCATATATGACAAACCCTCAGCTAATATCACACTGAGTAGAAAAAATTGAAGCCTATTTTCCTAAAATCAGGATCAAACCAGGCATGTCCTCTTTTGCCACTGTTATTCAACAATATACTGGAAGTTCTAGCCACAGAAATCAAGCAGGAGAAAGAAATAAAAGTCATCCAAATTGGGAGAGAATTTAAATGGTCACTCTTTTTCAGATGACATGATACTTTATACATGAAATTGTAATGATTCCACCAAAAAACTATTGGAAATGATAAACACAGTAAAGTTGCGGGATATAAAATTAATGTAAAAAAATCACTTGCATTCTATATACCAGCAATGAAACTTCAGAAAAAGAAATGAGACAAACAATACCTTTTGTGATCACAACAAAAAGAATAAAATATCTAGGAAGAAACTTAATGAAGAATGTGAGGTACTTATATAATGAAAATTATAAGACACTACTAAAAGAAATTGAAAAGGACACAAAGAAATGGAAAGATATTCTGTGTTCATGGATTGAAAGAATCAACACAGTTAAAATGGCCATATTTCCAAAAGCAATATACAGATGTAATACAATTCCCATTAAAGTTCCACATTCTTTCAAGAAAGAGATAGAAGGATCATCAGATTTTATAGAATGCAAAAGCACTGATTCACCAAAGCAATCCTACATAAATAGAATAAAGCCGGAGGCATCACCTTCCCCAATTTGTATGTTTTTTTTTGGAAGTGAAACAAAGAGAAAGTTTATTGAAGAGAAAGTACACTCCAAAGAGGTAGGAGTGGGCTCGAGCAAGGAGAGTGGCTCAAAAGCCCCAATTTTAATCTATACCACAAAGTGTCAATAATCAAAACAGCTTAGTATTGGCAGATAAACAGACATACAGACCAATGGAACAGAATTGAAAATTTAGAAATAAGCCAACAAGTATATTGACATAATTTCTGACAAAGGGCAAAAATATACAATGAGGAAAGAAAGCCTCTTCAGTAAATGGTCCTGAGAAAATTAGAATACCACATACAAAAGAATAAATCTGAACTGTGGACTGTCACTGTATATCAAAATCAACTCAAAATGGATGAAAGACCGCAACATAAATTCCAAACAATAAACTGTATACAAGAAAACTTATTGATGTTGGGTTTAGAAAAGACTTCATAAAGTCCCTAACCTCAAAGGCAAAGGAAGTAAAAGCAAAAATAAATGAATGGGACTATATCAAACTAAAAAGCTTCTGCAGAGCAAAACAATAAAAAAAATAAAAAGCAACACCAACAACAAAAAAAAGAGACAGCCAACCGAATGAGAGAAAATATTTGCAAACAATGCCTCTGATAAGGGGCTAATATCTAAAATATATATTTAAAAAACTTGTGCAATTCAACAATAAAAAATATCAAACAATCCAATTAAAAAATGGACAGAGGACCTGAACAGACAATTAATTCTCTCAAGAAGACATACAAATGACCCACAGATATATAAAAATAAATGCTCAACTTCATTAGCTATTAGGGAAATGCAAATCAAATCCACAATGAAATATCACCTCACACCTGTTAGAATGGCTATTATAAAAATGATACATAACAAAAATGGTTGGCGAGAATGTGGAGAAAAAAAGAAAAGCCTCATACACTGCTGGTTGGAATGCAAGTTGGTACGACCACTATGGAGGACAGTATGGAGGTTCCTCAAAAAATTAAGTATAGATTTACCATATGATCTAGCAATTCTACTTCTGGATATCTACCCCCAAAATTTAAAAACCTTAGTCTGCAAAGATATATGTACCCCAATGTTCACTGTAGCACTATTCATGGTGGCCAAGTCATGGAAACAGCCAAAATGTCCTTTGGTAGATAACTGGATAAAGAAGCTGTGGGGAGTTCCCTGGTGGTGTAGTGGCTAGGCTTTGGCACTCTCAATGCCACAGCCTGGGTTCAATTCCCAGCCAGGGAGCTACACCCTCCCCCCAGAAAAGAAGCTGTAGTACATATACACAATGGAATATTTCTCAGCCATAAGTAAAGATGAAATAGAGTTATTTATAACAGCATAAGTGAAACTTGATACCATCGTGCAATGTGAAATAAACCAGACAGGAAAAACCAAGTACCACATGATTTCACTCATATATGGAAGACAAAGCTGAAAGCAGAAAAGAAACAAAAATTCATGGACACAATCAATAGTTTAGCGGTTACTGGTTTTCTGAGGGTATGGAGGGAGGGGTGTGGAAGAGAAGAAACAATGTCTCAAATGTATTGTGATAGAAAGAAAACTGACTCTGAATGACGAACATATAACCCAATACATAGATGATGTATTATAGAATTGTACACCTGGAACCTATCTAATTTTTACTAACATATGTCACCCCAATAGTTTAAAAATAAAAAAAAATTACAGGGAAAATATACAAAAGGATATTTCAAATCTGTGCATAAGGACTTAAATAATAATATTATTTAAATTACCATGTTACCCAAAGCAATATACAGATTCAATACACCCAGGTCCAAATTCCAAGGGCATGTTTCACAGAAACACAACAAACACTCTCAAAATTTGTGTGGAACCACAAAATACTCCACATAGGCAAAGTAATCTTGAGGAAGGTCAAAGCTGGAAACATCTCTCCTTGGTTTCAAACGGCATTACAAAGCTATAGTAATCAAACCAGTATGACTTTGGCATTTAGAAAGACACAAAGATCAATGGAACCAAAAAGAGAAGCCAGGAATAAACCAATACATATATGCTCAATTAATTCATAACAAAGTATCCACGAATATACAAAGGGGGAAGGACAGTATTTTCAATAAATGATTTTGAGATAACTAGACAATCACATGCAAAATAATGAAACTGGACCACTACCTTATACTACACACAAAAGCAAACTCAGCATGGACTAAAAAGTGGAGTGTAAGACCTAAAACCATAAAACACCTACATAAAAACATAGATGGTAAGCACCTTGACATCAATCTTAACAATAATTTTTGGACTTGACAGCAAAAACAAAGACAACAAAAGCAAAAATAAAGAACTCAAACTATATCAAACTACAAAGGTCTGTGCAGCAAAGGAAACCATCAACAATGGTTTGAAAATCTATTGAATGTTAGAAAATGCTTGCAAATCACATACCTGATATGGAGTTAATATTAAAAATATACAAAGAACACATAAAACTTAATGATAAAAAACAAACGATCTGATTAAAAAAGTAGACAATCTGAATAGACATTACAATCAGGGAAAGGCAAATTAAGCCACAATTTTATATAACATTACACCTCTTAGAATGGCTATTATCAAGAACACAAGAGATAACAAATGTTGGAGATGAAGTAAAAAAAAAAAAAAAAGACAATCCTGTGCACTATAGTTGTTAATGTAAATTCATGCACCCATTATGGAAAATAATATGGAGATTCCTCCAAAACCTAAAAACAGAACTATCGCATGATCCAACACCCTTACTTTTTAGTATTTATCTTTAAGAAAACAAAAACACTTAACTTGAAAAAATATATGCACTCCATGTTTATTTCAGCATTATATACAATAGCCAATATGTTGAAACAACCTATTTCCATCAACAGATGAATAACTAACTAACTAACTAATATATATATATATATATATATATATATATATATATATATATATATATATGTGTGTGTGTGTGTGTGTGTGTGTGTGTGTGTGTGTGTGTGTGTAGTGGAATGCTACTCAGCCATTAAAAAAATGGCTTGCCAGTTCCAACAACATGAATAGACCTTAAGGTCATTATGCTAAGTAAGATAAGTTAGACAGAGAGACAAATACCATATTATTTTACTTACATGTGGAATTTAAAACACACAAACACAATCTCATAGATGCAGATAACATATTAGTGGTTTTCAGAGGTGAAGGGTGAGGGTAAAGGAAATGAGTGAAAGGGGTCAAAAGGTACAAAATTCCAGATTTAAAATAAATAACTCATGAGGATATAATATGCACCATGGTGACTATAGTTTATAATACTGTATTGCTTATTTGAAAGTTGCTGAGCAGATCTTAAAAATTCTCATCACAAGAAAATAATCTGTAACTATGTATGGTGACAGATGGCAACTAGACTAATTGTGGTAATCATTTTGTAATATATAAAAATATCAAAGGATTATGTTGTACATCTAAAATTTATATTGTGTTTTATGTTAATTATACCTCCATGAAAATATAATTTTAAAAATAAAAAATGAGGTAGCTATTAGCAATGAACATTCATTTCCCAGTGCTACTGCTTTCATGTGACATGGCAGAATTCCCTAGAGAAGAACTTCCTGTCTTTTTCTCTCATGCACACCTGTTTCCTCCTTGTCATAGAAGCAAGAAGATTCACCTCTATTGATGAATCTAGAAAGAGTGACATTTTTCTCCTTGAATGTCAGAACCATAGGTAGAGAGTGTTCTGTCTGGTCTAGGGCAGGTGTGCTTTATAAAGTAGACCTACCAGAAGCTCAATTTAATTCAGGAGGATAGGTATATTAGCAAATTCATTTGGTCCACTAAAATCACTCACATTTTTAAACAGCTTATTCGTTGTAGAAAAGAATAAAAAGTATTGAAAGTTGATAAACTCTGCCATGATAAATATAAAAGTTTTGTAATTTCGAATGAAGTAAGGAATATAAAACTGTTGTCATTCTGTACTAACAAAATTTATTACTTTTCTATTGCAGAAGACTTTAAGCATCTTTATAGCAGACAGCACTTTTTATATTTCTTCATTTTTTACATAGCACAGAGTTGGGCACATAAAAAGATCACTGTAGATTTGTTAATTTATAGGTTGAAAGAATGAGATCCTAAAGGCACTATAATTTACTTTTCATTTTCCACTGATTTGTGCCCTCTTTCTTCCCAAAGAGAAACAGATGTCAACAACTAACACAATCATTGGGTCTGTTTGAACACTGCCTCAGACTCATGCTAGACACTGTGGAGATATAAAGCATCAGACTCAGCTACTGCCCTTAAAAATACATAGTATAGTTAGAGAAGAAAAGCACAGTCACATACAGTGGCATAAAACAATTGAAGAAAGAGTTTGTACAAAGTTAATGTTGGTGGAGATCAAAGAATGGGTGAAGAACGGTGCTCCAGGAAAGGACCATGAAAATAATGAGACTTAAAGGGTGGAAAGATTTTTGCTGTGTACTTATCTCCAAGGAGATGGTTGTGTTTAAGAATTCCTGAGTGTTCTTTATGGGTCTAAGGCCAGGTGCACTGTCTCATGAAGTTATAAAATGACAACATACACATGGAATCACATGAGTATCAGTTGGAGCCAACTCTGAAGGAGAAAAGGCCACTTGGGGATCCTAAGGAGTGTTTGAACGGAGACAGAGTTGGTCCCATCTACTTTGTTGAATGATGTTTACAATTTGCTTCCTGCCTATGGACTTCAGGTTTAGTTCAATTCAACAATTTTATTGAACTTTGTATTTGTAACAGAAAAAGAACCAAACACTAGTAAGGATTCAAATGTGAGTTAGAGGTTGATAGAGGTAAAAAGATTACATAAATATATATCATCTACTTCTCTCTCTCTATACACACACACACACACACACACACACACACACATGAAAATGACTACAGAATAAGATACTATTTATAATAGCATAATATACATACATAATTCATTCCTTCTTAGCAAAAGTGAGTCCCAGAATTACTGTTAGTCAGTGCAGAAGCACAGGGACTTGATTTGTCCCTTAGAACTTCTTCTGCCCTTCTTCCACGAGACAGCCAAATCAGAAATATAAACACCTCGGACACTCTTGCACATATAAAAGACAAAAATGAAGATGATACTACTGAAGACTAAGGAATAAGACCAATGTCAATATTGTTCTATCTCAAGGTACAGTGGGCAATGGGAATGACTTTACTATTATATGCCATACACCATCAATACACAAATATAATAGATGTGCTTTGGAAAGTTTCAGTTAAAATTTCTTTGGATGCTTAAGATAACAGTATGATTTACAAAAACTAGTCCCAAGAGAATATGCTAATTAAAATACATATGCACATGCATACGCACAGAGAAAACAAAGTATCTGCTTAGTTGATTTATTGAGAGACTTTTTGGCTTCTTTGAGTTTCCTATATAAACAATTACAGTGACCTTTACTTTGAATTGTGTGGGAGTGATTTCTGGCTGTATGAGTATTTTTGATGCAGATTTGGAATTTGAATGTAATTTTCTTACAGAGTTGTCTTTGGAAAAAATTGATGTGTCAATGGCAGAATCATAGTCTACCCACAGTCTCAGCACATTTACCATAGTATTTGTTGTATATTATTGTTAATTAGCAATCACTTCTTATCAGTTCACAATTCTGGAAAATATACTTGCCTCCTGAGTGAGTTGACTTTCCCGTGTCACTTCTAAATATACGTGCATTCTCTTTTTGTTTGCATGCCTCATTGGTATTCAATAGCAATTATTGCATTCAATCAAGAATTGACTTATTCTCAAGCTCCTGATAAACTACCAAATAAGATATCAAAAGTGGCATGCAACAAAATGGCAGTGTGAGAGGGACCTCCGAAAAACTCCTTTGGAGATTACAACTAATGTAACACCTATATCTCAACCAAGGAACCTCAGAGGAGTAAAAATGTGGTGGAAGAGTGCTCCAGACCTGACTCAGTCTGCAGGACAAAGAAAAGGAGGCCAAGAGATGGGCTGTGGGATACACAACTACTTCACTTTGGCACCAGGAGCTGCAGACCGGTCTGCAAAATGCAGCAGCCAGACTTTACTTTGGTTCTCAGAGGAAGGGGAGTGACCGAGCAATGAGGAGCCACAGTGCAAATGCTCCAGGCAGGAAGGAAAAGGAGAGAGGGGGTTGCATGCACATTTCTCATGCCACAATCTGAACGGTTTGAAAGACCAGCATACAGGACTGACCGTATAACTCAGGGCAAAATCTGTGCAGAGGGCAAACTGAAAACAGGAAGGCACTATCATGATCAAACTCCCCACATGACCCTTAGAGCCACAGAAGAAAAACCAAGCCATAAATGCCCCTCCCCAACAGATTTCTACCAGCCCAGTATCAGAAGCAAACACCAAAGAAATTACCTCTGGGAGGGTCCACAGAGGCTGCGAATAATGAGAAACCAGAGAATTAAAGAGATGGGGACAGGTGACCCATCAGACACCGAACTCAAAGTAACAATTATAAAAATGGGTAAGGAACCAAATGATAATTTCAACAGAGAGATACTAAACATCAAAGAAGACTTACAAACCATTATAAAGAACCAGAGAGAGGTAATGACCACACTGACTGAAATAAAGAATGGAATAAAAGTCACCAAACTAAATAAAAATAAAAGCACAAAGCAGTGATTTGCAGGAAAAGCCAGCAGAAAACCCCCATTTAGAACAGGTAGATATGAGAATCCACAAAAATGAGGATAGTTTGAGATTCCTCTGGTACAATTTTAATCAAAAGAATATCAGAATAATAGGGGTGCTGGAAGGGACAGAGTAAAGCAAGGGATCAGAAAATTATTTGAAGAATTAATGAATAAAAATTTTCCTAACCTGATGAAGAAAATAGGCATACAAATCCAGGATTCACAGAGAATCCCAAACAAGATGATCCCAAATAAGAACACACCAAGACACATCATAATTAAAATGGCAATAGTTAAAGAAAAAGAGAAAAATTTAAAAACAGCAAGAAATATGCAAGTAGTAACTTCTAAAGGGACACCCATTCGATTCTCAGGTGATTTCTCACCAGAAAATTTACAGGCCAGAATGGATTGGCAGAAAATATTCAACGTGATGAAAACCAAGGATCTACAACCAAGAATAATGTATCCAGCCAGGCTAGCATTCAAAATTGAAGGACAGATAAAGAGCTTCTCAGATAAGGAAAAGTTAAAGAAATACCATAACCACCAAATCAGTACTACAAAGAATTTTAGAGGGACTCCTTCAAGATGAGAGGAGTGATGGGAGACTGGGTAATGAGGGAAATGGATGGAAAAATTTAGTTTGATTGTTAACATAGAATTGAAAGCAACAAGGAAACAAATATCATGAACACAGTTGATAACTTTGTAGTTACCTGAGGGTAAGGGGAGAGGAGGGTGAGGGAAAAGAGACAGGGACACAAATATATGGTAATGGAAAAAGAACTGACTCTGGGTGATGAAAACATAATACAATACATAGAATTGTACACCTGGGACCTATGTAATTTTTACTAATCAATGTCACCCCAATGAATTTAAAAAACTAATATAAGGCATGAGTCAAAAAAAAAAAAAAAGATATCAATACCACTGGACTAAAAGTTTCAACCAAAAAAGGGTAATGAAAGTGTGACCACGTAAGAGTAAACCAGGACAGGATACTCTTGTAGTTGTCTTGTAAGAAAGAAATGAAGAATTAAGCATTTCACAGTCTGAGTAATAGAAGGTTTTCTTAAAGATTAAAGGTCAAAGAGTAACATCACAGAGGAGGAAGAAAAATATTCTCCTAATTTATGAATGTTGGCATTTGTTTAATTAGCTATTTTTATTTATAAATGATATTACTATAATCTACCTCATTTAGTAGATTTTTTTGTGTTATAAATCCCAATGCTAAATGTGAGAAAAGAGGCCACTTGTTTTGAGTTAACTGCAACATAAATAAAACACAGAAAAAAACCTTTCTTTTCAGACTATGTGAATACAATGTTTGCATAGGATTCTTCTCAATATCATAGAAGAAATTATGAAACAAAAATATTAAAATTCTTAGAAGTTACTATAATTTCCTGAACTTGAAAGTCAGGACTATAATTGATGTGTTGATGAAAAAACAGTACAGAAGCTTTCACACATTACAGTGTTCCTTACAGAAGATTTCCCTTTTGCACCAGCATAGAAACATGGCAATCATGCTAAAATATAAGCAGCACTTTCAATGGACCTTGAATTTGGGTTAGGAGGTTATCAATCAGAATTTTCCAATCATGGTCTGACTTAATTTGTTGGGACTGACTGTGCTTTTGACTTGACAACAATCTAACTTACAGAATTCCTTGTTGTGTGTGCTCTTTTGGCCTCAATATTTACAATATGCCACCATGCTTTGAAATAATTAAAGCTTTTAAAATATGAATACATTGGAGTTAATCCAAAAAAAGTAAAATACAAAATAAACATTTCAAAAATACTCAAGTTGATTCATGTGTCATAATACAATTTGGGAGTAAGTGTTCTTAAGACTAAACTAAGAGCAGAATATGTTGAGGAACCAAAAATACTAAGCTTGTGATTAAAAAGAATATCTGGTCTAACAATCATTAATGAAAGAAGCTGTGGTACATTTACACAATGGAATATTACTCAGCTGTAAGAAAAGATGAAATATTGCCATTTGCAACAAAATGGATGGACCTGGAGATCAACATGCTAAGTGAAATAAGCCAGACAGAAAAAACAAAGAACTGCATGATTTCACTCATATGCGGAATATAAAACTGAAAGCAAAGAAAAAAAGAAATGAACAAACAAATAACCCATGGACACAATCAATATTTTAATGTTTATTTGGGGATGAGTGGGTTAGGGAGGGGAGAAAGGGGAGGGGGTGGGAGAGGAGGGGGGGAAGCTAAATATAAGGTGATGGAAAGAGAAGTCACATTAGGTGGTGAACTTATTATACATCAAGTTGACAATGAACTGTAGAATTTTATGCCTGAAACCTATGTAATCCTTGCTAACAGATGTCACCCCAATAAGTCTAACAATAAAAATGAATTAAAAAAAAAAGAAAATACAAATCTTTGTGCTTTCATTGAATAAGAACATACCTTTAGTGTAAAAAAATATATTAGTATCTGTTAGTAATATATTATGAGGAAACTGAAACAATTGGACATTCTCAAAAGTACTCCTGGGGCTAGACATGACTTTCTGCTTTGTATTACTCAGGAATGGAATTTTCTCTTAAGTTGATCGGATAAGACATGTTCAGATATTGATTCATAACTCAATTTTTAAAATGTCTCAGATTTCTGAAACAAGATAAGAAGTTTCATACAATTTAGAAAAGGTTTCTTGAAAGTACAAATAATTTCACTAGATTTTTAAGTTTCCCCAAATGACAAAAAAAGTGATTCTATAAATTATGGTGAGATAAAACTTCATCTTAACCTTGAAAATATGACCACATCACTGTGAAGAAATGATGAAATCTTCTCTTATATTTAATTAACTATTGCATACCTCTACTAATCATAGCTTACTGGCCTAAAAATAACACCTTAAATGGAGTCAAAAAACAACAATCTATTTCAGAAAGTGAATGTCCTCTATTATTTTGTGTGAGGAGCCTAACTGTGCTCCCAGGGCTAAGCTACATATATAGAAAAATAGTGGTAGAAAATGGCCTGGCTCTTTAAAGGGTATAACCAAACTCCTCTCACTTTCTCCTTTTCTATCAAGAAAAGCAACTGTACAACTTATGAGAGATATACTTTAAGATTAGTAGCCTATTACCATATACCTATGGCCAGCAAAGTTTAAGTAGGGTGTCAAATACTTTTAGTCCTGAACAAAATCTTAAGCAGGAATCTTAAGTTATGAACTTATAACCATGCTTCATTTGCCTAAATTATATGCTGATTATTTCCCCTGCTTTTGAACAAGCTCCCTTCTTGGTTTTCACATTTCCCTTAGTGGAAGGTAGACAATATGGTGGTTAAGAGTATAAACACTAGAATCAGACCACCTAGGTGAGAATTTGACCTTGGGAAAGTCACCTAACCTCTTGGAAATTCAGTTTCTTTATCAATGAAATGGAAAGTAGAATACCTCATGGGATAGTAGTAAAGATTAAATGACATAATCAAATTAGTGGGCTTAGTATAGAAATCTAGCATATGATTCATTCAATCAATGTTTAGTATTGTTACTAAGGACACCATCATTTTTTCTATTTGCATTCCCAGTCATTCAAAACAGAATTAATTTTTTCTAATTATTCTTTTTTATATCATTTATTCCAGCACCAGACTTTAGGGTATGGCTCCTAAATATATCTGAAAGGTGTCCCTTATTTTAAATATTGCAATCATCAATGTATTCCACCAACTCTCACCTGAAATATGGGAGTGCCTCCTAATTGGTTTCCTGGTTCAACTCATTATAAGACTAGTCTTCCTAAAGAGAATGCTGGATGTGAAGCCATTGTGTTGAGCTAGAAAGTCAAACATTCCTATTACCACTAGCTGTGGTTTGAGCTACTCTGCTGCTTTATAAAATTGTTATATCCCAGTTGACACCATAAGAGCAGTATTTGCACTACAAAAACTAGAGAACTTGCGACAAATATGTCATTGTCATGGGTGCAGTAGTAATATGCTATATTAGGGCAATGTTGTGTCTGCTCTTCTCACCACTGTATTCCCATGGCTAATCACAGCATACTCTTGTGCTATAGACCCAATATTTATAGTAGACCCAGTAAATATTTAATGAATACATAAATGAGTTAATAAATGAATGTCATCATAGATACCACTAGTAGTCTTTATTTTGTGTGTGTGTGTGTGTGTGTGTGTGTGTGTGTGTGTGTGTGATTAAATTTTTGGTAATTTCAGTTGATCCAAAGAGAATTCACATCATTGCTTAGCATCCACTTATGTGCCATGCATGTTCCTTTCAGCACAAGTTTTGATCATTTAATCATCATCTGGAAAGTGAGAACAGGGAAGTCATTTATAAACTTGAATGGTGAGCACTTAGACATGATGAACAGTATGATCTGAAATTGACATGGCAGCCAGATCCCCAAAAAGTGAGAGAAACTGATTCCAAGAAACAAGAAGTTGTTGCTGGGAAGGAGAGAGTACAAGAAAGAGCTTAGCCAATGAGAATCAGTTTTATTAGATCGAAACATGAACTATTCTGGTTTCAACCAAATGAGAAAGTGGCAGATTATATACTTAAATTCAAAAAACATAAAAGAACTATTTGCCTTTCCTGAAATGGATACTAACAGTGGGCATTGTTGCTACTTTATGATTCTAGCACAAGTATTACTTATTTATTATTCAGAGGGTACCAGCAGTGTCAGCTAATTTATGTCCTGCGTCACATATGTTTCACACCAGGAGAGGCATTTAGAAAGGTATTGGTGACATTCTTAAAAGAGGACATGGCATAAATGAGCATGAGATTGTCAGATTTTTCAAAATCCAACAGAGACATTTATATAATTTATGCAGTGATCTCCCTGATTTATCTAGTACCCACCTAGCACTAAAATAATATATAACATCAACTGTAACTGAATAAAATAAAATAAAATGGAGAAGTTAGATGCCAATTTATGTTACTATTCTAAGAGGTCTTATTATTTCCAAGATGACTTTTATTCTGGTATTGTGGCATCTCAAACAGATATAGAAGCTAAAGAATAGTTGAAGGATAGAAATATTTATTGTCCTTATAACCCTGAAACATAAAATAAGAATTCTAGCATAACCACTTAACTCTCTTATCCTTTTCATAACTGAAAAGGTATTTCCTCCTTAATCATCCTCATAGTAATAGGAGGAAAATATTATACCATTATACTGAGACAGAAACTGAGGCTCAAGATAATGAGGTGACTTGCTCAATGCCATATACATAACAATTAATCATATACCCCTTTGACTTTTACCAGAGTTTGGGCCTATTCATCTGAAAATTAAAAGTAGTCCCAACTCTTTCTGTCAGACCACATTTCAGAGAAGACACACTGGGATAATACATCACTATCTCAACTAGCACCTTGCACTTGGTAGGTAAATGTGTAGGAGCAACAATTTGTTCAGCCATCTGTGTGGTATAGACCAGCAGCCCAGACTAGCCCAGATTCTACACTGAATTGTCACAAAGATAATGGAAGACAGAAGGTAGCTGTTAAGAGAAACATTTTAAGGAACTTGAAATTTCCTCAGCCTACTAAAAGTTGCCTGATAAATGTTAAATTATAGTGGCCAGACTTAACAAAGAATAAGTGAAAGAATGTAAAACACCAATATTTCTAAGAAAACCCAAACATCTGGCCCTGTGTAAGGCAAAGGATCTCCAATATTCCCCTCCATCTACCTTCCCCTCTGTGGCCTATCTGCAAAAATGAAAGCTGTCTTCACAAAGCTCCCATGATGGAGATAGGCAATGGGTTTCAGAGACAAGGAAACCTCAGGGGGAAAAACTCCAACCTGGAATTTATTGAACAGATGGGTGGTGGTTCTTATATTCAAGTTCCTGTAAGATGTATATGGTAGATGGCGGATTTTCTAGTACAAGGTGGATTCTTGGTAAGTGTTGCTTGCATACACAGACCACTCTATTGTCTTTGGCAAGACTATTTATAAACTTTTTACCACTACCGCCCTGAGTCATTAACTTCTACAGCATGAATTTCATATGGTGAGATTTCTATCAGTGTCACCAATCAGGGAGAAGTGATTATGAAGTAGAATGATTACACTGGCTGCACGTGTAAATATTCCAATGATGATTTCTTACCCAGCCCTTTTGAGATAATTTTTTTCCCACTTGTCATTGCCAAGGTTTTTAAGAAGGGCAGCTTTTGGTAGTGGAACACCCAGTTGAAAAAACACACACAGAACCGACATGGGAAGGTCATAAACAAGCCAGCAAGCAAGTTACTTTATTGTGCACCTGGGACTATATATACATATTCAAAAAAAATTGGCATCTTGCCACATCTGCCCATTAGCAATTGTTTGGGTTTTTATGGTTCAATAAGCTAGTATATGTGCAGTAAATATCAGTCTTAGGAATTCTTCAGCTCCGGACATGGACTGATTATGGAAAGGAAAGGTCAAGCCTGGGCAGTGGGGCCTGGCTTTAACCCTTTACAGTGGGCCTGACTGTAATTCTTTTTTTATCCCAATTTTCTTTATTTTAATTTTAGAAAAATCTAATAAATAAATAAAATCTTAGCAATAATATGTAGAATGTATTCTTTTTGTTGTAAAGAATTATGACCATACAGAAAAGTACATATACAATTGTTAGTGAAGTCAGTGAACTATCACAAATACCCATAAGCCCACCACCTGGGTCAAGATATGGAACACATGAAGTGTCTCAGCTGTTTTCTTGGTGCCCTATTTCAGTCACTGTTCTTGTCCCCCCACAAATAACCAGTGTCCTGATTTCTCACTTAGTTTAGCCTACCTGGAGACTTTATATAAAGAACCACAGTGTATGTATTCTTATTTCCTTTTTTTCACTCAATATTCTGTTTTTGCAATCTCTGGCTGTACTTCTTTACAGCGGGCTTGGCTTTAACTCTTTGGGGACTGACACTCCACCCCTACAGGGACACCCTGTGAGACTTTACCCACAATGCATATCCTTGAGCCAATATATCACAGCAACAATATAGGATACAGCAAAAGACTACCAGACTGCTAGCAATAATTGCTAGGACCATTAGTAGCCACCACCAGGTGGATCCTAAGGTGTCCCACCAAGAGATCAATGAGTCTTTCATAGAGGAGCAAGGGCTTGTATCTCCGTGTTTATCTCTTCCAGGGCTGCCTGAATGTGTTTAGCATGATCTGGGATATATATATATATATATAT